>JAECUM010071368.1:4844-34479 GCA_016617855.1 Megalonaias nervosa | reverse complement strand
GATAATGTGTGAACTAGATAAATCTAAAATATTCAAATAAACACTAGCTTTACAAAAACATTACACCTTATATTAATTTTACCATGTCTATTAATTCTGATGATAGTTTAGCATCCATTCTAATTCAACATCACAATATATGAACGGTACCATGGGCCAGATAAACATTGAAAAAGCTTCTTTACAAGCTGTTTGGATTGGGGTTTGTTTTGTTGCTTTTTTTTTTGGACACAACAACAGAAGTATGTTATTTAGTGCCGCAATTAGTGTAAAGTGCCTGTCCAAAAACACTTCAGTAGCTGAACCGCGCTGGTCAAATGGTAGGATTCGAAACCCACGCCTTTTCGATCACCAGTCCGGCACTTGGCCATCGCTAGTCCCTTTACCCGTGGCAATAAGGAGATTGATCAGAACAACATAATTACAGGGAAACCTTCTCTTAATAGCTACGGTTCTACCTCTATTGAAGAAAAGTCTGATAATTATCTTGTGTGAAGTAATACATGATGCCCTTATATAACATACGATTTAAAGTAAATACTAAGGGGGACTTTCTCGCACTCTTAAAATCTACAGATAAGTACATTTTACATGCGTATAAAATGCCGCCTGCCATGGTCAAAAGTAGAAGAAAGAACTGTAGAGGAGGAGGAACATAACCAAGAAAGAATGCATAGAAAATTTTCTGCGGGACTGGAGATTGTGATGAAGATAATTGAGCAGCCTACAGCGAAAATGGTATCGAATTGAATGTAACTGCGAGAGAGAGAGAGAGAGAGAGAGAGAGAGAGAGAGAGAGAGAGAGAGAGCAATAAAATATAATTAATAAAATATTACCCTCCATTAACGTTCACCAATTTTGGATATAATAGTGTTAAACCAGTTAATTTTTATATATCGGACTGTTCGCAAATTTATTTTTGTCACTAATCAAAGTCTACTGGAAAATTACTATGAAAAAGAAAAATAAAATTCTCTCAAACTCAAAGATGCATAAGAATGTACCAAGAAGACAAATAAACAGAAATTACATGATAATTGAGTATTCTTAAAATAACTGGTACCATAAGTACAATGGAAGCTGTTAATGCAATAATCTGGTGTTCATTTGTGTTGCTACTTGGGCTGGGTCTGGGTTGAGTCTGGCATACATGTCAGAATTTTCACCTGATACCTCTGCCCCTGTGATATCTCTTTGTAACAGACGTTTCCATCCATCATATGACCAAAAAAAAAAAAGGACTCAATATTATTGGCTTTCTTGAGCAAAATAAGCTTTATGATTTGATATAGCTCTTCTTTGTCAAATTCTCTGTGATCAAAATTTAAATAGGATTTCCTTCCAGCTCCTTGCGTCGGGCAATACCCATGGACTTCGTCTTACAAGTTTTAAATTGAACTACGATGGGAGCGCTTCCTTGTAGTATTTTTCGACAGAAGTGTGATCTATAAATGTCCTCTGTACTACCGTAGATCTGTTTTCTGAAAACTGTCGCAAATAAACTCATCGGTATTGATTTTCCCATCGTTAGAATCAATTTGTACTGAAACATTGTGAATGCAGTTGATGTGCCTTCTAGAATATTATTCCGAATTGTGACATTTCTACTCCAACGTATTCATATATTTCTGGAGATCAGAAATCTGTTTATTTCTCTGAACTAGCTGCTCGTGCAATGGAGTCACAAACTGCTGTACTTGTATGGCCAGGCCCTGTCCACAAAATGGATCAACTGGTCAATAGTCTGATTTTGCCATCGCTGGATTTAGGGCTTCAGTAAAAGCTGGCAAGATGTTTTCAATGAACTGCCGACTTTGTAAGCAGGCTCTTACTGCATATCCCAGATCGATGCCGAAGGAAATGTTTTCTTTACCTAGATTTAGGTTTGTACACTTAGCTATATGCGTGCCCATGGGTGACACCGCTCCGGTGGCCTAGTGGTTAGAGCGTCCGCCTCGAATGCGGGAGGTCGCCGGTTCGAACCCCGGTCGAGTCATACCAAAGATTTATAAATATGGTACTAACAGCTGCCTTGCCAGGCGCTCCGAATTAAGAGGTTACCGTTAGGACTGGTCGGTCTAGTGTCAGGATAATAGGCCTGGGTAGGACATGATGTACATGTCTGCTGCATGATGTCCCAGTATTAGACATCACTATAAACTGCCACACTGCAGACATCGTTGCGATTTGATTGAAATTTTTTTAAAGCTAAGTTAAAAATCACACACACACACACACACACACACGCACACATACACTTGGGTGACCTAACTACTGCTGTCGTTTGGTACACGTTTACAATCCGCGATGTACACCAACAATATATAATGTATAAAAAGTCCAAAATACCATTTAAAATAGCAGTTTCTGAGGCATGTTCTACTCAAATAACATTTCAAAATCACACACGTGATAATCTTATCCTGGAATTTACGAAAAAAAATTATATGAACGTTCATGCCTAAAAAATTCGCTGAGACGGCTTGCTGGTGTTTACCGCAGCCGTGTTGTTACCGTATGTAAATTTACAAGAATGCGGTTGCTTGTCATTGAATGTACTTGGTTGTATTGAATTGTATTTGCTGAAAATATCAGTACTCTTGTATGCTGATGATTTAAGAACCGCACTTGAAAATCGATTATACACTTTGCACGAACATCCTTCGAAGCAAGTTTAAATTTATTGTCTTGAGGATTGCTGTCGCTGGAGACTTATTCAGTAATGATACTACTATAATTACTATTATGAATAAAGGCTGTCAGATTCCTGGAAATATTGCATTCACTTACGGCAATCGAATATCAAAAGTTGACATATCATCTTGGTTTTTTTCGAACTCGCGATCATCTTTTGAATACGCGCTCTTTACCTCGAACGTGTGGTTTATTTGTTGTTGTGTTACCAATCGTAAGTTATAGTGCGTAGAAACAATCAGTGCGTTGTGGAAAACGTACACTTCTGCAAACGGACTTTAGAAATCAAGCCGTCTTCTCCAAATGATTGTGCTTGCTGTGAACTGGCTTCTAACCCTACACATACGATCAAATAAATAAAAATTGTAAAAATATTAGATGTAGATACTAATATCACAGGATTTTTATTGAGCCAATAAGCAAAATCTTTTAACTGATTGTTTTATGTTCACCCCATATTTTCCTGAGTTTCGTACAGTGGAGTAGCTGACTCTAGTAGAACCAAAATTTATTCGCTGTTTGTTTTATTATGAGGGCAACATGTTATATCTTTATTTGAAAAATGTGGACAAACTTAGAAAATCGTTCTGCAGACAAAGATTATGATCGAAACTGGCGGATACAAGAAATCTCACATTTATCCATATGTATGTATGTATGTATGTATGTATGTATGTATGTATGTATGTATGTATTATCTGGATTTCCTTTCCGTTGTGTATGTCCTATCATTGATTCTTTTATTCTTTGAATTACACGATCTTGGAGTTGATTGTTGCAGACAATAATTTAATGTTGTGCATCTTGATGAGGAAGGAAACCGTAGAGATCACGGATACATTTATTAGTCCTCATTAGATCACGGATACATTTATTAGTCCTCATTAGATCACGGATACATTTATTAGTCCTCATTAGATCACGGATACATTTATTAGTCCTCATTTTCTAAATTAAAAACGCATTTATTTCAGTAATTTCTTACACCAGAGAGTAATTATGAAACACTAATTCAATTTTTCTTTTAGAAAGTGCTGATAAAGGCGCCTAGTTGCTAATATTCATGTGATTTAGAGGTGGAATGGGTACTTAGAAAGATACTCCTAGTTGAGTACTCATTTCCGGTTAAATTTATTAAACCATTGTAATCATTTTCCACCTTTTGCGAGGCTGAGAGAGAGAGAGAGAGAGAGAGAGAGAGAGAGAGAGAGAGAGAGAGAGAGAGAGAGAGAGAGAGATTAATATCTTTATTTCCTCTGGTTTGCGAAGAGTACAATCAGACGTACCAATACAAGGATAAACAATAAAAATCTTAGCGGCTACTTGAAAAAGAAACTGAAGTTTTATACAGAGAATGTAATTGTTGAAAAGATAATGTGAACGCTGCGCATCCAAAACAGAAGTAAGCGAGAACATTTCAGGCGTTTAGGCAAATACGAATGAACGATTCCTTATTGTACACAGTGAGGAATGTAAAACGAGTTAGAAGATAGAAGTACATCATATCATGAAGCATACATTTTAAATGAGTACTAGGGGTATATAATACATTGGATATCATGATGGTGCCCTGTCCAACGTTTCTTGTGAACTTTTTCCACAGGGAAGCAACAGTTGTAATAAACAGGAAATGAAAATTCAGAATATGATCATTGCTAATAAGAGCTAGCAAGTCTCGGAACATCATTCCCAGAAGAGTATTGACAAAATCAGTTTCAGACAATGAATCTAAGTACATGCAAAAGTGTACTCCGAATCGATCAATAATGTAGCACCAAAACCTATCCCCGTCTTGTTGTAAGGAAGCTGCATACTCCTATGAAATGATCAACGACAGAAGTACTCAAGGTATGACAGCGAGTACAAACAGCATCATATGGAGATGAAAACAACTTGGACACAATATTGGCAACATCTCGGCATATTCAAGATAAGCTGGAAACTTCCTAGGAACGTCCCATAATACAGGCGGGATCAAATATGCATTAGATTCCATCTTTCTGTTGGGTAATCTACATTAAAAAGCATATGCTTGCTTGCCATTATGCAAATTCTGGCAACAGACGGGGAATTCAAAGGCTTGAACAGAGGGTACGTGGCTACCATATGACTCTATTAATCGTTATACAATAACTATCTTTTATAAAATTTTGGCCATTTACGTATTCTATAAGCACTATATTTTTCACATTAAGATTAAATGAAATAATCTGTTTGAAATGAAACAAACTAGGCTGTCTCTATTAAATCTGCAGTATATATATATATATATATATATATATATAGTATATATATATATATATATATATATATATATATATATATATATATATCTATATATATATATATATATATCTATATATATATGTGGTGTCAGGATAATGTGACTGGGTGGGACATGATGCCCGAGTGATAGACATCTCTATAAACTATCACACTGCAGACAACGTAGCGATAGGGCTGAAAAATTGTTACAGCTACGTTAAAAATCTAAATCACACACACACACACACACACACACACACATACACACACGCACACACACACACACACACACACACACACACACACACACACACACACGCTACTCACAATTAAAAATAAGGAACAAACAAAACATATTTCTAAAAGGATGATGTATTGGAGAGAATATAATAAACTTATATGACAATGTTTAACACCAAAAAACCCCCACAATATTCCTGGTCTACTTCTTTTGAGAGACATTGACAAGGCATTTGGCTTAGCTGCATTGCCATTTATTGATAAAGTTATGAATTTGTTCAATTTGGAAGAATCAGTAATATAACTGGATACAACTTTTTATATCAAAACATTGTTTAGTTATTAATGGTCAAGTCTTCAGCTGGTTTCGTTTCGAAAGAGGCTGTGGACGCGGGATCCTTTCTCTCCATACATTGTTTCCATGGAGTAGAGATTTTCGCCCATATGATACGAAAATAATATTAAAAAAATATAGGTATGGTAGGTTCTTGCGATATCGTGGGTTCTATGATACGTTGCATTCGGAGTTTTTGGCATTTTTCTGCATTGCACCACGAATCGTGTACTTATCTTATATACACTGCATGGCTTTAAGTTACTAGTTCTGTATCACCAGTTGATTTCGAGAAAATCTCGGGATTGCTGGCGAGTACGCTATTTCAAACATGGCCGTACCCCATGTTATTCAAAAAGAATCAATATCTTCTTAAAATGATATCACTCTTATAAACCGATTAATCAGTTTGTCGTCTGATAATGTCCAAAGTTATGCAGGAATCAGATACCATGATTGCCGTATTTATCCAAAACCAAAAGATCGAATCTATGGTAGCAAATAAGAATCAAAATGTGAAGTATGGACAATTTTTTTCTGATGGCTTTCGAAATTGATAGGTATTGACTTTAAAATTTTCTTGTACACGATTTATTACTTTTCACTGAAACACCGGGAGTAGTTTAAACAGTCTGTGGTCGACGCTTACTTTCATACTCACGTTGGTGGTCCATTCTCACCGACAATCGACGCGTTACTCCTCCGTCACAGGTAGTTTACAAATACATTTCCTTAATTCTCTGAAAGTTTCTGCGGTTGGAGGAAACATATGGCAGAATAAAGGCCATAGAGACTTCATCCATTTATTAAGCTGATTTACGCTTTGTGCAACATATACATCAAGTTCCCAACATTAAGAGAAGTATATGTCATCGTAAAATATTTTTTTTTTCTGGTATTACTACGAGATCAGAGTAACTCCCCTTGCATGACATCGACATGGCGCTTCTTTATCGATAGTTTCCCGCAGTCATCTGATTTAAAGTGGAAATTAAACGCATTTTAATACGGAGCAAAGAACAATAGACATATATAATATCTTGAAGGCCAGTGTTTTTATTTACTTATTCGCCGATTGCAAACATTAAGACCCACGATACCATAGCCATCCGGTATAATAAAAGTTATTTTTTCATTACGTTAATAATATGTCAGTTACTCTTGATGGTTCAGAAAATACAGATTTTATTTTTATAAACCAAGACGCATGTACGTAATAAAATGTACAACCAGTTACGTATGACAAAATTGAATGTCAGATTTATATTAATTTGGTAATTACGTACCAGTTTCCATGAATGTCGTCTGCACCAGCTGCAAACTTTGCAGTGAAAACTACCATATAATGGGGATTTTTTCATTTATCACAATCCAGACTAGCAGTATAGTGGGGCGATAGGGGGCATATGAGGCCAAAGAAGGAAAACAGCCTGGGCCTGTATGGGGCACAGATTTATAGGGACAAAAAATCACCCTGGGAATGTATGGGGCATATGGGAATTTTGTATAGCGACAAGAGGAATGGAACAGGTAGGGTGACGTCACGGTACTGGACACTTGCAACAATGTAGCAAGTACCGTGACGTCATGTCACCTGTTTCATTTCTATACAAGGTTTGAATCATTCGCGTTCGTGTCTGTGGATAGTATAGTATGTTTTATATATTCGCTTTTTTCCATAGATTGATGAACATCAATCTATCATACACAAGTTATAAAATCGACTAAACAAATTTTTAGGTAAGAGAATAATGTTTTGGAGAGTTGAACATAAATTATAAAATCGAATAAAAAATTTTTTTTAGGCATATGAAGTGGCCCTGAAAAGGGCCTTTGGGGTTTATGTTAACACCAGTTCGTTAACATAGAGGGCATCTCACCGATCTTCTTCTCTTTCTCAAACTTTGTCTAACCTCTGGACCATAGATGAGGACTCGCTTCAGACAGCCTTGTCTCTCCACATAGATCCTTCGTTTCCAAAGGGCTGTATCAGAGATCTGAGTAATTGCCCATGATGATCTGACATACACTGGATAGTCCGGGTTGAACAGCATCGAGGATAGGAGGGTAGACGATTCTACGTTGGTCCACATCTTATGACGAGGAACAGGTGAAGGGAATGAAGTGAACCGCGTTTATTTATAGTGGAAGTCCGGATCGAAACGGATTGAAATTGTTCACCAATCCCAACACGCGTTACAAAATTCAGTCACTTCGCGGAGTCTGTCTTCCAATCCGAAGAGAGCTACCTGTGACGTCACATTCCCTATATAGGCGCGCTAGCGTCTGTGCGCAGTGAATCGATGCGACATTGTTCTGTGAAACATGACTGAAACTAAGAAGACGATCAATTGGGGTGCACCGGCTGTGGAGACGAGAAGCGATGGCATAGCAGTGGCTACCAAAGTTAACACAGCGCTACATCCAGAAGAGACCGATTTCAATTGGGATTTAGTAGATTTTCTCTCTTTGCAAGAATTTGTTCCAGTACCAGTACCTTCGCCACCTTCTCTTTCTTTACCACACGTCGAGGATTTTAAACAGAGACAGAAAGAAGAATTAGAGAAATTTTTACAGCAGCAGAAAGAGGCAGAACAAGCATTTCTCCTTGAACAGCAACAGTGAGAAGAAGAAGAGGCAAGAAGGAAACGACAGGAAGAAGCAGCAGAGAAGAAACAAGGTCTAGGAGAGAAGGAGAACAGTGAACCTCAAAGGTGACGGTACTCTTGGACATTTTGGCCGAGTTAAGAAGTCTGAAACAAATGTATCAGACCTCTTTATTACGATCCAAGAGAAAAAGACCTTCCCGAACCAAACAGTCTAACCCTATTACTACACCGGAGATACCACCCCTAACGATTTCTACCAAATCATTGACAGGAGCAAGTCCAGAATTAGGCCTTGGCCGTGGCAAAGGCTTAAGGCAGTTAAAGCTGATTGCTTCTCGTTCCTGAGTTAGTTTGTTTTTCTAAAAAAACAAACACCCAAAGGCCCTTTTCAGGGCCACTCACTTTTTTCGAAAAGAGATAGTATTCATTTTGCCAAAATAAATTAAAACTCAAAATCCCTTGTTTGCTCAATGATGTACGTGTGTGAGTGCGTGAGTGTAGGTCCTTATTATTCTAAACAATCAAAACCAAGAGACACTTATGTTTTTTCAGTCTGGTCTATTCTGGTACAAATATTTACAATTCAATGTCACAACACAACATAACACATCACTTTTAAAAATTTCATAGACTTCTTCTGTGTCTTTTTTCTCTCTGTTTTTTGAATTTCTTCACTTTCACATTTTTTCCTCCTCTTCTTCCTAACTTTTTTCTCTTCTTTTCTTTTCTGTCTTCTCTTTCTGAACGTGTCGGAGTTCTTCCTTTGCTAAGGGTATCTCTTCTTCTTCCTCCTCCTCCTGCTCCTGTTGTTTCTTAGGGCAGTCTGAAGACCAATGTCCTTTCTCTTGACAATGATAACAAGTATCTTGACTTTTGTCTCTTCTGACACTGGTCTTGCTTTTTTGACGGTCCGGACATTCTGCAGCCCAATGCCCTTTCTTCTGACAGATATAGCAAGTATCTTGACTTTTATCTCGAAAGGAGGGGGAGTAGTCCGAAGGCTTGTCTGAAGAAAACTTTCGTATGACACCTCGCAAAGCTCTGATCAGAAGTTCGATTTGTGTGGGCTCTTCCATCTTGCTGATCGGCTTGAGAGCGAAATGAATACTGAGAGGGAAGGCACCAGCCCTTTATATATACACTGAACCTGACATGGATATATAGGGGTCTATGGCGTTTCAAATGTAGTCATTTGACTTTTTGCAGTCAAGATGAAACGATCGCATCATTTCGTGAAGAAAGGAGAAGAAAGTAAGAGGCAGAAACGTGATTTATCGCCTTACACAGTAGCTGAAGTCTTGGCTCAAATTCATGCCAGCGATTTTGAAGATGAGATGAGTAAGCCAGAATCCAGACCCAGAGAGTCTACACCCAGACAAAGTCCATCACCACTAGTAAACCCTGAAAAGTACTTTCACATTTGAGAGACGGATAAACGCTCCTCTAGAAAATTTAGAACTACAGCTTACACGTACACAGTGAAGTTTAAAGATTTCAAGTCCGACGTACCGTTGGAGAAAGCAGAGGGGTTCATCACCAATGTGTGGGATTCTTTGTTAACCACACTGAAACAGCAGAGTGAAGCCAAAGAAGACGTTCGCTTGAGACTTTCCATTCATCACGACAGTTTGAAGTCCCCCGTTTGGATCGAGTTTAGCAGCCCGGCAGAATTGACACCTTCCAAAGTCATCGACAAGATTCAACACGTGCAACAATCCAACGACAAGTTTCACATCACCGACGGAAAAGCGACACTGTTCATGACCCACGTGTCTCTTCCCCAAGGGACAGGACAACGCAAAAAGGTGTTATTGGTAGACAATCTTCGCAGCATCAAGCGCAGCCTCGTTCAAATTAACAACACTCAAGACAAGATGTGTTTAGCCCGTGCCATCGTGGTGGGACGAACGTATGCCGACAAGAACGACACGGCAGAATGGAAAAGAGCCTGGCAAACTATTCGAAAATCTAGCCGAACCAAACAACAAAGAGAAGCAGAACTCCTGTTACAGCAAGCGGGGATATCCAAAGACACACCCTGTGGCATTCCTGAAATGCAAAAGTTGCAAGACGTCTTGGCTCCATGCTACACCTTGAAAGTACACCCTCAAGAAGTGCGCGGACCTCTGTTGTTTCGAGGCAAAAATTTCAAAGAAGGAAAATACATTCACGTCTATCATCACGATGAACATATTGATGCTATTACCAGTATCACTGCATTTCTGGGATACAGTTATTACTGTGAGAAATGTGACTATGGCTATAACAATCGAGAGCAACACAAGCATTGTGGATCGAAATGTGAGGGATGTTTAGCCTCTAAGCCCTGTCTGGACCAAGGACAAGAACGAGTGCATTGCTCTGCTTGTCAGCGCACGTTTGTCAGTCCAACCTGTTACCAACAACATCTAAAGACGCAAGGTTCACAGCAGAAATGTGCTTGTCAGTTCCTGAGATTGTGCCCTATTTGTGGACAAGGCATACGTACCAATAATGCCAAAGCGCACGTCTGTTCAGGAAAGAAGCGATGTCACATTTGTCGCCAAATTGTGGACTTGGAACACCAATGCTACATTCAAAAATACCGTTCCAAACACGAAGAAGAAGAAGATAACCAGAAGAAAGGCAATTTCATCTTTTTCGATTTCGAATGCATGCAAGAGAGTGGCATTCACATTCCTAATTTCTGTGTGGCTCACCGAGCGTGCGAGAAGTGCATCCAAAAGCCTATCTGTAGTCATTGCTCTCACTGCAGCAAGATTCCTGGAGGACGTGAAAAAATCTTTCGGGGATCAAACACGCTGGCCAGTTTTGCCCAATGGATCTTAGACCCTATCGACGAAACGTGGAGCCAAGAAGACATCGAACATTACGGAGATTGTCATCGCTATGCCACGGTCATGGCTCACAATTTCTCGGGATACGATGGGCAATTTCTCCTCAGATACTACACGGAACAAAGTACCGAAAGTCCTAAAGTGACTTTGAACGGAACCAAAATCATTTCCATGCAAGTGGGACAGGTGCAGTTTAAAGATTCATTGAGTTACTTGGCCATGCCTTTGAGTTGCAGGCCTAAAACGTTTGGAATGACAGAAATGGTCAAAGGCTATTTTCCACACTTTTTCAATACCGAAACCAATCAACACGCCGTTCTACCCGATTTGCCTGAGGCTCACTACTACGACCCCGACAACATGCGTACCGAACAACGAGAAGCTTTCTACGCATGGTACCAGATTCACGCCTCGGACCCCTTTTGACTTTCAGGAAGAAATGTTAAAATATTGTCGTTCCGACGTGGACATGTTACGGCGTTGCTGTGGAAAATTTCGAGAACTGTTCATGGAACACGGAGGGATCGATCCTTTGAAAGAAGCTTGCACCATTGCCAAAGCGTGTTCCTTAGTGTACCGCCAACGATTCATGCCCGAAAACACCCTAGCTGTCATCAGTCCTCAAACGACGAACTTTGTCAAACGTCAATACTCGGTCAAAGCCCTACGCTGGCTACATTACTTGTGCGACAAGGAATACAAATGGATCCAACATGCTCGCAACGGAGGAGGCGAAAAGACCATCGGAAGGTATTCGATGGATGGCTGGGACTTAGAAAACCCCAAGATCGTGTACGAGTTTAACGGGTGCTTATTTCACGGATGTCCCATCTGCTACCCTCAACGTAACACGACAAATCAGTTTTTACAACGGACCATGGAAGACTTGTACGAGGCCACTTGTCAGCGACGCTTGAAGTTAGAAGAGCAAGGATATCAAGTGGTAGAAATGTGGGAACACGAGTACGATCAGCGATTGAAAACCGATCCCGAGTTTAAGCGCATCGTGGAAAGTTAGAAGCTGGTGGACCCACTGAATCCGCGGAACAGTTTGTACGGAGGAAGGACGAATGCCACCTGTTTGCTGTACCAATCCGACGAAGAGAAAGGAGAGGAAATCAAATACTTGGACGTGTGTTCTCTGTATCCTTACGTGTGCAAATATTGTCACTTTCCCGCAGGGCACCCGCAATTGCTGACGGAACACATTGACCTGGACAACATTCGACAATACGAAGGATTGATCAAATGTAAAGTTATGTCTCCCACGTACTTGTACCATCCCGTTTTACCTTACCATTGCTAAGGAAAACTGATGTTTTCCTTGTGCCTTACTTGTGCCGAAACGTGCAACCAAGACCGACCTTGTCAGCACACCCAGGAAGAACGCGCCTTGACGGGAACATGGGTCAGCGTGGAATTATTCAAAGCTCTGGACCTGGGATACCAACTGTTAGAAGTGTACGAAATTTACCACTTTCCCAAGACAGAAAAATACCACAAGGGCGACGAGACTCAGAAAGTCATTTTCGCAGACTACGTGAGTGACTTTTTGAAACTGAAACAAGAAGCCAGCGGCTATCCTTCCTGCTGCAGCACTCCCGAAGACCAAAAAAAAAAAAAAAAATTCAAAGACAAATACTGGGAGCAGGAAGTCATCGCTTTAGACCACATTGAGAAAAACGAAGGAAGGCGATCGTTTGCCAAAATGATGTTAAATTGCTTGTGGGGTAAAATGGCACAACGACCGTGGTTACCCAAGACGGAGTATTTTACAGAACCTTCTCGCTACTTCCAGATGATTCACGACAAAACCAAATACATGAGACACGTGGACGTCGTTCGTGAGGACTTGATCTTAGTCAATTACAAAGAAGAACTGGACTTTGTAGAAGCCGATGAATTTGGAAATGTCATCATTGCGGCTTACGTGACAGCCCATGCTCGCTTAAAACTATGAAGCTTTAGAACTGTTAGGAGATCGTGTGCTGTATGTTGACACGGACAGTTGCATCTACATCGATCGTCTGGGTCAACCTCACCCTGTCATCGAAGAAGACCGTTTAGGAGCCTGGACGGACTAGCATTCTGACGACAAGTTTCTAAGTTTTGCAAGTGGCGGTCCCAAAAATTAAGGCTACGAATACCGAGACCCACAAGGAGAAGTACACACGAGTGTAAAGTGAAAGGATTGACTCAATTATCGCACCAGTCGACTGGTGAACTTTGGTGCCTTGAAAGAAGCTTTACAGTCTGGAGAGGATGGAAATTTTAAAGTGATCACCCACGAACCGCACACCAAACTGTCAGCCGGCCCTTGGAAAAAGTCTATCAAATCGTGTACCAGGAGCGAGTTCGGCTTCCCAATCACTTCACTTTACCGTACGGTCACGTCGATATTGACCAGCATATAAAACAGGAAAACGTTCAAGACCGATGGTTCATTGTGACTACAATTGCCAAGTGAGAAAGATGAATCCTTTTAAACAGCAAGTATCAAGTAAGAGCAAACTCGAGTGCGATGCTGTGCCTTGCGATGGCAGGGATGCCGTACGCTATGACCTTAGCGATTCAGTACCACATCATGGGAACTTTGCTATAACTACTACTACCATACCTACCATGGAAAGTGATGCTGTGCGTTGCACACCTGACGGATGCAAAAGCGATGCCACTCGTTATCGTACACCTTTTCACTTTACTGGTTTTCATGGTGGATGTCATCATTATGAAACCATGCGGCTACCACCCCACGGATGTCATGCAAATCGGAGCACACTTCTACATATTTCACCATACCCTCCTCGAAATTAACCTGCAAAAGACGAATATTCGTTCCCTGTGCGTTTGCCTGAATATTGCGACTTTGAAATCGATTCCAAACCTTCCGAGGAAAATGGCAAAAATATCTGGGAGGACCTACCCCCGAAGAATTAGCTAGAGCCGGATTTATCTACTTGGGCAGAGGGGATAAAGTCAAGTGCTTCAATTGCGGTCTGTCACTTCACGGGTGGGAACAGAAAGATTGCGCTTACCTGGAACATGCTCGATAGTCTCCAGATTGTCACTACCTACTTTTAGTGGGACCTCGTCATTGAAGTGGGTATACCATGTCGTTTAAGAAACCAGCTGATTGGCTAGGAGTCAAACGTTGGACAACATCTAGACAAGTATATAAACCCTATCTAAAAAATAATCTTCAAACATTACCAAACGAATTGCAAGAGAAGATTTACAAGGACATTTGGCTGGGACTTGCCAGAGCAAAATCTCAATGGGTGACTGAGGAACTCTTATGTAGAGAAATTCACAAGAGGAAATTGACAAAAGTCAACAAACAAGTCAGATTTCTCTGGATCAAGGATGCGTTCTTCCTAATATTTCGCTTTAGACCATTTACATTACAAGATTTTAATGACATTGTTGACCGTTTCCTGGAATGGCAGTGGCCAGAAATTACTCACTTTGTCCGTTACTTTCGCTCTAGGAGAAGTGTTTGACTGACATGGTCTTGGATACTTTACAAGAGAACATTCGTGGCTTGCCTGTGGAGTTGAGAGAACGCATTTACCGCGAGTTGGTCAAAATACAAGTGAAACGCAAAGAACAATTGCATCCGTTACGTCACCGATGTTTAATCACTGGTACCTGAATGCTATAAAAGGACTGATTTAAATGAAAGTGTTCCAGTGGTCAGACATTGATCAACTACTCGTGGGCGAGAAAGATTGGTTTGTTGTTAGTGACTGTATGTACTACAAGGTAGACTTACTGCAACGAATTCCAGAAGAAGAGTTAGAGGGTTACCAAAATCTCTTACACAACGTAAACTTAGTTCAAGAGGAAACTTCTGAACGGTGTGTGATGTGCAAGTTAGTGACCAAACAGTTTAGACTTGCCACTGGAGTACGACAATCTCTGTGCAGAAAGTACACTTATTGTCTCCGACAAAAAGAGGTATAAAAACGGACTACCATGCTACGACCTTTATCATTCGTGATACAACAGATTCCGTGGAAGGAAATCAGTGCCACTATTCAAACGGTGGCGGATTACGATCGCCTATTACGAGAACTGTGTCCATTGAATTGGGGTCGCCGTGTAGTGTGTGTCTTAGTGACTTGAATTCTGGGATTTCGTTTACCAGCCGATTCCTTGTGGACTCTTTACGAACAGTTCATACCACCCAAAACATGAAAGTGGTCCCTTTAAATGTACACGAGAGACTCATTCTTCTCAAAGCTTTGCGCTTTCATCTTGATACTTCTCAACCTCTACGGGAAAACAAGATTCGTCAACTTTTAGGCACTAAAGATGTGTACGACGATGTGTGTGTAGCTTGTGACTTGCACCCTCACTGGAAAGATGTACGTGACTGGAAAAGTTGGGGTTTTGAGGCTTGGACAAAAGAAGTGGCACACTATACCCAAGATTTGTAATCCTAAAAAATTAAAACGTTCAGTGAAAAAAGTAACTTTTAAGCCAGTGTTAGTGACAGTGCCAGAAGAGGAAGAAGTCATGACCGAGGAAAACCACTCTCTTCAGGATAGGCCCGTTATCGACTTCCCCGAAAGACCATTCCGGGAAGACCCTTGTGTGACTGTGCCAAGGAGTGTAGAGACTCTAAGAACATTACAGACTGTCCCTACAATTCCACCTCTTGATCACCACAAATGTTGTACAGAGACTTGTTTATATTCCACTATGATCGTTTTGATGTGTCTTTTATTCATGTACTTAGCCATTTGGCTTTTATGTATTTTTGTCTTTCGTGTTGTTCACTTTTAAAGATGGTAATAAACGTGTCCTGAAAAAAGTATAAAAACTCTTGTCTTGTCTGTCTTCCTGTCAAAAGTGACATTCCTTACACTACTACTATGGCTACCTCTACTGTCTCTGCTCCCTCTTCCTCCACTGTCAAAGTCATTGACGAACACGTAGACCGGACAAGTTGGGAGGCCTTGTATCTTCGCTATCCCTTTAACATGCTCATTGCCGGACCTAGCGGTTCAGGCAAAACCGAATTTGTCAAACGTTTGATCGAAAATAAACATCATTTGATCGATCGTCCACCTCAACGAATCGCGTGGTGTTACAAAGAGTGTCGATCGGCGTACAGCCTTCTGCGAGAAAGTAAAGGCGATTCCATCGTCTTTGTGGAAGGCATTCCTGGCGAAGACGACGGGATCGTGTCTGACCCTAGTGAAACTCATTTGGTTATATTTGACGACATGTTAGGAGAAGACGAAGAAGAAATTAAACTGGTTTACGCGCAAAGGGCGTCATCGTAATGCCAGTGTCATTTACATCACCCGAAATTTGTTTCAACAAAGTAAAGCCCATCGTACCATCAGTCTCAATGCTCAATACGTGGTCTTGTTTAAAAGCCCTAGAGATAAATCGCAAGTGCAAGTCTTAGCCAAAGAGTTAGGAACGCCTTGGCTGACTCATGCGTACGACGATGCCACTCAAACAACACACGCTTAATTTACTCGTGGACTTAAAACCCACTACCCCCGATTATTTGCGATTTCGTACCCATCTGTTTCACTACTGGTGTCAAGACGGAGGGCTTGTCGTGTACACGTCCCCTTCGTCGACTTAACAACAACCACAATCACCAAAAAAATCTATAAAACCCTCGGTCACTTGAGGTCTCTCTCACACATCGTCAACATGACGTCCCTTCAGGCTCATCTTCCCGTCAAATAGATTCGTGCCTTGTACGGTATCAGTCGCGAAAAAAATCCACAAATACGTCCTCGTGTCTTAGAAGCTAGTCTCAAAGACGTCTTACGATGGTTTCCGGTGACAACACGTCAATTACTGCAAGGCATCATTCAGATTCCACATCAAACCAAACGTTTTTTTGAGAGAAACAAAGTAGCCTTGACGCAGCTAGCCGATCCTCGCATTGACACTCAAACCAAAAAGCAAATCATTTTGAAACCTGGAGGTAGCGGTTCTCTAGGAGGTGTCATCATTCGTTCCGTCTTAAAATGGGGTCCTAATGCTCACAAATTTGTCCGCAAGAAAAAAGCCACGCCCAAACGTACCCAGAAGAAAAAGAGAAAGAGCAACGGTGTCAAGACCAGGTCACAGCCTCAGAAAAAGAAAAAGAAAAGTCCACAGAAAACAGCTTCTACCCGCAAGAGAGCGTCTCCAAAAACTTCTCTTCCAGCGGTGACACCCTCTTCCTCTTTAGAGACAGTGGCCGGTGTTCGCAAAGTACCTGCCCCAAAAATCAAAGTCCAAGAGAGAACGGGTGTGTTACAGAGTTTACTGGATTTGTCCAAGCAAGAACTGTCCCGATTTAGTCCGTTGCGAACTCCTCCACGACGTATGTTGCCTGTCATCAAGTTGATACGACGTAAAGACAATCAGTGGCGACGCATTCCAGTATAGAAAGGACCTGAGGCAAACAATATGGATCAGTGTTTTTGTGCTGCTGAACGCCCAAAGATGTCCCCTCCAAGAAGTGGGCACCATTACCATCGTGTTCCTTCTTCGGTCCAAAAAGGAAAAGGAAAACGAAAAAGTCAGTCACGTCATCCTAAAAATCTCTTAGTCAAACATTGACGTCACCCCCAGAAGAGACACACTCGTCCAAAGAAAAAAGGAGCAACCAAAGGGGAGGATTTGCTACGGTACGTCTCAAAGGGATTGATTTTAAAAACATTCTAAAAGAGTCTAAGAAAAGATAAAGGACGTATGTCAAGCCATGGATGTCAGTGTATGTTGTGCACCAAAACATGGCTCCTCATCGTCGTTCTCCTGTCCACAAAGGAAAAAGAAAAAGAAAAAGACAGTTTCGTCATCAGAAAAAACGCTTAGCCAAACATCGACGTCCCCCCCCCCCAGAAAAGACACACTCGTCCAAAGGAAAAGAGGAGCCACCAAAGAGGAGGATTCTTTGGCAATTTTGGAAACCACATCGTCACCTTTCTGACGAAGCGATAGTCCCCATAAAAGGATAAAAGACCGTGTGACAAGTCATCGACGTTAGTGTATTTTTGCTGTGTGCCACGGAACCAATGAACCAACCGAGAAAGATGTCACCCCAAAAAAGAGATTCCTCCTCTACCCCCAAAGGAAAGAAAAGGAAAGGACTGCCACCTCGTTTAGCCAAACATTGGGACATGTTGTCCGTCCTGTCCAAAGCTCCTCCACCCATGCGAAAAAAACTCATTCAAACTGCCTCCAAAGACGCCATCGATACCGTGTGCGAATGTTGTCTGAATGTCTTGAAAGGCACAATACCTTTGTCTAAACACCAGAAAGAATGCTTAGCCAAACATCGACACGTTCTTCGTCAAATGGTCCAAAAGAAAATACCCATTCGTCAAAAGAAAAAGATGTTGGTGCAACGCGGAGGAATTTTACCCTTTTTGCCCACGTTGCTGAAAAGAGTAATGGGAACAATAGGAGGACCCTTGCTGAAAGGACTATTGGGAAACATCCTGGAAGGATGAAGATAAAAAGGTCCAAGAAGATAAAAGGGACCTTTGGAGTCAAAAGATCTCAGATGCAATCCATGAAATCCGATGAAAGGACGAAAACTGGCTTTAGTGCCTCACAAACGATGGATGGAATACTATCGTTGGCAAGAACAACGAACCCCGCATTTACCTTCCAATCCTCATTTGACCAAAATGTCCCAGTTACAAAACGAATTGCAATCGTTGATGGATCGAAGCGATTCGTCAGAAACGGAAAAATCGCAACGGTACGGTCAATCGTTACAACGACTGCAACTCTTTCACCAAAAAGCTTTAGACGGAACAAGTCTACCCACTCTGAAGGATTTTAAGGCCTTGATGAAAAGTCCATTACCACCACTACCACCTCCAGTGGTCAAGACAGACAGTCCACCACCACTAGTCCCAGTGATCAAGACAGAAAAAGAAGAAGAGCTTCAAACTCCACCAGACAACACCACCTACATCCAGACTTGGTTGGATTGAAAAGATGATGGCTACTCCTTCTTCCTCAGAATAGAAAACGAAAGCCAAGACAGGAGTGAAACAAGAACTGATTACCCCTGTTCAAACAACGTCCTCCTCAACACCTATTGCTCGTCGGACACTCAAAGCATTACAAACTAAGAAAATACCACAGAAAGACAAGAGTAGCATCAGTGAAGGGTGGATCACATATTAAAAAAATGGATAAGGTGTTAGCCAGCATTTGCTACGATCCATCCCATCCTGCAGGTTACGGAGGAGTTCAGAAATTGTATCGTGCTGCCAAAACTCGACTGAAAACTATCCGTTTACCTCAAGTGCAACGCTGGTTACAAGAACAATCCACGTACACCTTACACAAACCCATTCAACGAAAATTTTCCAGAAGTCGCACTCGAGTGGAGGGTATCGATCATCAATGGCAAGCCGATTTAGCTGATGTCTCTCATTTGGCCACCTACAATCGTGGCTACAAATATTTGTTTTGTGTCATCGACGTCTTTTCCAAATGTGCTTGGGTCGTACCATTGACTTCCAAATCGAGCAGTGAGTTAGTGCGAGCCCTCAAACTGGTGTTGAAACAAAGCGGACGTCACCCTCTTCGATGGCAAACTGACAAAGGCACCGAATTTCTGAACCAAGGTTTCCCCCAGAAATTGAAGAAACGTGATATTCATTTTTTCACCACCGAGAATCCCGAAACCAAAGCCAGCATCGTGGAACGTTTTCAACGCACCTTGAAAGAACGCATGTGGAAATATTTTACGCATCAACACACTCTCAAGTACATCGATGTCTTGCCACACCTCGTCCGATCGTACAACCAATCTTACGATCGGAGCATCGGACGTGCCCCCCAAGAAGTGACTCCCGACAACGAAGTGACCGTCTTCGAGTGTCTGTTTGGCACGTCCCCAACAGTGACTGTCCCCTAGAAAGGTGGAGTGTTGGCATCAGGAGATTGGGTGCGCATTGGCAAAACCAAACGCACTTTCGACAAAGGTTACTTACCCAACTGGACCACTGAATTTTTTCGTGTCACCGAACGTGTGCGTGGCCGTCATCCTCCCGTCTATAAATTGGAAGACAGGAACGGAGAAGTGTTAAAAGGAACATTTTACTTGCCCGAGTTACAACGTGTGACCAAAAAAGAAGACGACGTGTACGAGATCGAAAGCATTCTCGATCGAAGAACCCGAAAAGTGGGAAAACGACGTGTCAAAGAAGTCAAAGTACGTTGGAAAGGATATCCGCCGAGTTTTGACTCTTGGATCGACGCTTCGCAACTCATCGACTATAAAAAGAAGTCACCATCATGCCCTTCAACACAGCCTCAGCTACTGCAGTGACCACTCCGTCACCCAGTTCTTCTCTGCAAGATCTACAAAAACAACCCTTGTGGGTGTGGTGTGGAGAACGTGTGCCTAAAACGCAAATCGTCTTTTTCTGCCAAATCTTTGTGGTATATTGTGTCATCGGTGCTGCCATTGCCAATCTGAGTTTGCAACAAGGAGACAAAGAATTGTGGACCATTTTACTCAGCAGTTGCATTGGTTACCTTTTTCCCAATCCGTCTCTGAAATATTCCCCTAACGGAAACAACAACTAGAGTCTTGCATCCAACGTTAGTTCCCCATCCAACAGTCACCCTAACCATTCTCTTTTAGACACTCCTCTGACTTCCAGCGACTCCTCGGACACTAGAGCTCTGGAATTATGAACAACCAATTTTACTTAACGTTACCCAGTGACATTTCCATGGAGGTGTTTCCCAATAACACTTTGTGCTGTTACACGGCCAAATTACCTCAGGCCATTCAATTGGATCACGAAGCCCATTGGGAAGTGGCTTTAGTGGAAATGATTCACCCTACACAAATCAAAAACATCGTTGAAAATCAAAACACTTTTACGGTAGAAGTTCATGACGAACAAGTGCAACAACACTTGGATGAACGTAGCAGTGCAGCTGACTCTATGAAATCACAAGACCCCAAAACTAAACGAACCACTTATCGGTTGAAAATTCTCTCAGGCTATTATTTTAGTGGTCAACATTTGGTGAACGCTATTGCTGACAGGTTCAATAACGTGTTTGGTAAAGCCTTGGAGAAAACCAGAAAAAGTGTCACGATCGATTACCACAAAATAACTAGTCGCCTAATGATGAAATTTTCAGAGGACAAAGTATTGGCCATTACATTTTGTCCTGAATTGTATGACATTCTGGGTGGAGACCCTAAGTTGATCAAGATTGCAAACGAAATACCAGCCGTGAACGGTAACTCGGATTTTGCGAAATATTTTCGATTCCCTGTAGAAATGAACCAAGGACTGAATTTGATTTTTGTGTACTCCGATGTGGCGGAGTACAACGTGGTGGGACACACCTCCGTACCGTTACTGCGTGTCATTCCTTTCAAAGTGGATTCTGCAATGAATGCTGAAGAGGAAGGTGGAAACACCTATCACGTTCACCGCGAATTTGTACATCCTCACTATTTGCCCTTCAGTAAGTCGTATTTCGACACTGTCAACATTACTATAAAAGGAGATCTGGGACAAAATATTTCATTCACCAAAGGGAAAGTCACAGTGAAACTACATTTTCGAAAACGATTACTCTAACCCTTTGTCAGTCATGTATCCTGTGTACCAAGGAGTCGCTCGACAGCGAGGACATGGCTTAGGAGATATGCTAAAATCAGACTTTCGTTTGGTGGCTCCCGTTTTGAAACCGATGGTGACAATCCGGGAGCCGATGCCAGAGTAGCTCCCGTCAACAATTTCATGCATTGCTTGTTCAGCGAAGTGGATTTATACTTGAATAACAAACTGGTCAGCAGTAGCATGGATACTTACCCTCAACGAGTGTACCTAGAAAATCACTTGACGTATGGAAAAGAGGCCAACAACACTCATCTGGATGCTTGCGTGGTATGGAAACCTCACATAGCAGGTGAGGACACGTTTAACGACACAGCCCTGACAGCCTATGACAATCCTCACAATGTGGGTTTTAACGACAATCGGAAGAAAATCCTGCAAGGTCGTAGTTTAGAACTGATGGATCGTTTGCATTTGGACATGTGGTTGCAAGACAAGTATTTGCTCAACGGAGTGGATATTCGCCTGAGACTCAATCTCAGCAGTGTCGCTTTCCATTTGATGGCTCATGCCAACGAGTACAAAACCATCATCCAAGAAGCCAGATTTTACGTGCGTAGAAGTGTTACCTAAAGCGGCAAACGACATCAATCACACATTGAGCAGATCGACCGCCAAGTATCTGATACGACGTGTAGAGGTGAAAACGTTCACCACTGCTGCTCGACTCCGATCCAAGATCGAAGATCATCTGTTCCAAGGACAGTTACCCAAACGTTTAATCGTTGGCATCGTCAGTAATGCAGCCCTCAACGGAGCCCACGATCAAAATCCTTTCCAGTTTAAGCACTACAGAGTGTCCAAGATCGAAGTTAGTCGCGATGGCAAGACCTTGTGCACCAAACCCTTCGAACCTAACTTTACCCAGAAAAATTAGTTGAGATCATACTTGTCCATGTACGGACCTACCGGACAACTAGGAATCAACAACAGTCACGGTATTTCGTACGAAGATTATGTAGGAGGTTATACTTTGTGGGCCTTTGATTTCACTCCAGACCAAGGCAGCGACGAGGGGCATTTCCACCCTATAAAATCTGGTCAACTGCATGTGGAACTTCAGTTTGCAGAAGCTCTCACAGAAACGGTCAACGTCATCTTGTATGCCGAATTCGATAATACCATCGAAATCAACAGTTTGAGAGAAGTCATTCTAGACTATTACAAACTATGGAAGACTCTTATCCCTCTTTGAACGGTAGAGAATCTTTGGACATGGAATGGGAGGATAGCGTGAAAACAGAAATCCAAGACCAAGACAAAGAGGTCGAGGTAGTAGTCAAGTCCAGATGGCCAGAACAAGAACAACATTTAGTGTCCTGTTTTGCCAAACACCTGGCGGATAAAATTACGGAATTGAGTAAGAAATATTGTTATGGATGTCAAAAAGATCATCCCAGTCAAATTCAACACGATAAATGTCTGATGATGAATCAAGAAGAAAAATTGTACGAGTATCTGAACGAAGCTTGGAGTCTCATCTCGGAAGAAACAGTGTTTCATGAGTGGTATAAAGGCTTGCGTAATCATTCCTGCCCTCCGTTGACTACTCTGGAGATCTATTGCATCGAAGCTGTCTTAGCCCAGAGTTGGGAGATAAGGCGAAGAAACGGCTACTTGACAGAGCGTTTCAAACACAAAGTCAGATTTGAATTGATGACTTATCATTACCTGTGAAAAAGAACAACAACAAAAAAAATGGATACCTGGGAACTTTATTACCTTTTGAACAATGGTTCGTATACTGCTTCTTGGAATCCTGTCGTGTGCGCTAAAGATGAACTACCTCATCGCAAACCTCAAGACCATCAAGCTTATGTCATCAACACGGACGACAGTCATCTCCCAGGAACTCACTGGATTGCCGTCTACTTCCCTCAAGAGGATTGTGTGGAATATTTTGATTCGTATGGATTACCCCCTTTGGAAGACGATATCATCGACTTTATGAGAAGAAATGCCCAGACGACACGATACAATAATGTGAAATTACAAGGCACAGATTCCATGGTGTGTGGACAATATTGTGTGTATTTTCTTCATCATCGCAGTTTTGGATATCCTTTAGAACATTTAGTGACTTATTTTGATCGTCACTCTTCTAGAAACGATGAGAAAGTAGATCGATGGTTTTGTGACCATTATGGCTATCTTTTGTCTTTAGTTAGGAAACGTAGTGTACATCAATGGCCTCATGACTTCCATCAATGGAAATCTCATATGATTTCAAAACGTTGTCAACCTTGTCAAAAATAATTTGTTTGATGGTATTGTTACTTGTTATTTGTTAGTAGTTGATTGTTTGAATAAAAAATGTTGTGTTTTGAAAAAAAAAATGTGTCTGTCGTTTGTTTTCAAAAAAGACTGTGAATATATGCTCTTTGACTTTCTCTCTATCCCTCACCATGACATTCGCTATCATAGCGTTCCGACCGAAACAAAAAACCCTAGTAGGGATGTTTTCTATCGCGTCCGCATTTGAACCATATAAAACGGGTTGGTCTCCAGTCTGGCCATCCACTGTTGACTCGTCAACCTATGAAGATGCCTTCCAGACTAGCCAAGAAGCTTACGTCAATTTACATGATGTCAGGCTAAACCTGATACCGAAGCCTGAAGAGATAGAGAATATCAGGATGTTATCCATAGCCCAAGACCTGATAGAAGAGGTCTTCAGAGAGGAAATCAAGAAAGAACAAGAAGAATGACAGAGAAGTACAGACTTCAGAAGCAGAGAAAACAGCAACAACAACAGCAGCAGCAGCAAGAACCAGACAGAGGTTTTGTGGACTGCCGTGTGGACACCAAAGAGTTCTCCTTCTCTTTCCGCAGAAGCAGGTCGTATCGTATAGGAAAGCCTGCTGCCAGACGGGAACGCAATCTTAGACAGTAAACAAAGATTGACTCCCGTCAACAAAAAAACAAAACAAAACAAAACAAAAAAAACCAACAAAAAACAGCCCTTTTCAGGGCTACCCCCAATACTCTCGAAAAGACATACTAATTCAAATTGCCAAAACAAATTTGTGTGTTTGTGTCTTTAAAAAAATAAAAGTGTGTCTATAAGCACTTCGTTTCTTTTATCAGTAAAAAATTCACCCTTCGTTTTCTCTGTCTTGTCGAATCGTGCATGTCTGTGTTTGTAAGTAAAATTGTCAACGTGAGTGTTTCTTTTAGGTCCGCGCGTTTGATATTTTGTTTTTGGGTATGGTAAGTTTTGGTGAAAGGGGTATTTACCTTCACGTCCGTGCTTCAAGTATATAAATGAGAGCGCTCGTCAGTCTGGATACCCATCGTTGACGTATCAACACTGAAGATGAGCAGCAGAATTGCTAAGCCTTTAGGACTTCAAATGCACCTGGAGTATGCCAGACGTCTCCTGGACGAGCTGGTTATGGAGGCCGTTGCAGAAGAAGCTAGACTTGAGGAAGAGAAGGAAAAAAAAAGAAGAAAAAAGAGAAGAAAAGAAAAGAGGGATCCTGCCTCACCTCATAATGAGACCTGTGTGCGAGGTGAAGTCAGTGATAAGTACACCTGCACAACCAGTACCGCCTCCTCAACCACAGTCACAGCCACAACAACAACGTCAGCCACAACCTCTACCAAGAGTCGCTGTCCTCCAGACAGAAAATTGGGAGCAGGAAGCATTGGAGGAATTGGAGAGACAGCGGCAAGAATGGGAGCCACAGAGGCCTCATCATCCCCGAGTCTGGCATAGGAGAAGACAGAGGGAGCAAGTCTTCACTATCCCTCAAAGTGAAAACTGGGATGATGAGGCCACTCAAGCCCCGTCTGCACTCGGAACCATACGCATTAATTGGGAGAATGACTGGAGCCGGTGATGCGTGTGTGGTGCCCGTCATGGGAGATGTCATCATTAACTAGGTGTATTTGGAGTTCTGAAAAAGCCCAGCCCTTCTCAGCGCTAACCAGATCTCTAGAAAAGAGAGACTATTCAATTTGCCAATTTGTGTGAATGTGAAGTAGTGTGACTATAAACATACACTTCTTTACTGATGTGTGTGTATGTGTGTGTGTGTGTGTGTGTGTGTGTTTGTTTGTTTGCGTTCGCGTTCGTTTGTAAGAATAGTGTGTATGTTTTACATACAGTGTATGTTTTATGCATTCGAGTCCGTTTGTGTGGATAGTATAGTGTGTATGTTTTATGCATTCTCGTTCATTTGTGAGGATAGTAAATATGGTGTGTTTTATGCATTCTCATTCGTTTGTGAGGATAGTATAATGTGTATGTTTTATGCATTCGCGTCCGTTTGTGTGGATAGTATAAGTGGTGTGTTTTATGCATTCTCGTTTGTTTGTGAGGATAGTATAGTGTGTATATTTTATACATTCGCGTCCGTTTGTGTGGATAGTATATATGTGTGTGTTTTATGCATTCGCGTCCGTTTGTGTGGATAGTAGATATTGGGATTTTTTATGCATTCGCGTCCGTTTGTGTAGATAGTAGATATGGTATGTTTATGCCTTCGCGTCCGTTTGTTGGATAGTAAATAATATGTGAAGTGAGTGTAAGGGATGTTTGCGTTCACATTCGTACTTGACGTATATAACGCGGAACGCTCGTCAGTCTGGCTACCAAATTCCACTTCGGACGCCGGCGAGGACGGACGTGTGCCACGCTGCTGCCGATATCTACAAAATACATCGAATTAGGTCTTCAGGGGATACCAGCAAAACAACAAAACAGGAAAAAAAAGGATAAATACACAGGAGTTACAATAGGATATCGCCGAAATCGAGATCCAAGGACTAAAACAGCAATAAACATTGCAAGCTTACAGCTGCAGCAGCAGGGAGCCTCTCCCCAGAACAAAGGAACAATGGAAAACTGACCGTGGACTGGACAGACTACACAACACACACATTGTACAAGGTAAAGATACATTTCTTCATCATCATTATCACTTCCATCATTTTCATTATCTTAATTTAATTCTAAATTTAATTTTAATATAAACGCCATTTAACCATTAATATAGGACGTAGTTACTTAACCACATACCCTAACTTTAACTTGTAACAACAATACAGTTTAATGTAAATAACCGCATATTAATATCAACATGTTACAATTAGCTCCACTAAGGATTATACACCCTTAACGACATCTATACAATAAAACACGCGCTATAATCTAAATCGGAGATAAGCCAAAACAGCCTAAATATTATTTCCCAAATTTAATTCCAATACTCGTGAAACAACTGCAACATAAAACGGATTGAAACTCTCCGATCCAACAACCAATCAGAATCGTCCTAACAAACACAACATCTCCCTCCTGATGGACCCCAAACAATCAAACATTTCAATCCCTTCTGTTTCAATCCTCCAAATTGCAATACTAGTCAAGCTAGACACGACACAAAAGGATTGAAATTACACCAACCCCATAACCAATCAGAATCGACCTATAACCCCGTCACACATATCTTAAATATATACACTTATTTCATTACTATTTACCTAAAATTCTTACTCTTAATATAATTATTACCGTTTCAGAAACACCAAACATAACTCGCACCATCAAATTACTAGAACTGTCACAATTAATAATAACTCAAATTATTACAGCTAATCAGCTAAGGAAATATAACCTCACAAGACATAATAATTTAACACGCAACCCAATAAAATCTAAAATGACTAAAAAACCTCAATCAACTTATGTACCTTAAATCGAACCCTAAAATCAATGTTATAACAAAACCACAAAACGGATTGAAACTCCCCAGTCCAACAACCAATCAAAATTGACCTTACAAACGAAACTTCTCCCCCCTGGTATACCGAAACAATTGAAACATTTCAATCCCTTAGGTTTCAATCCTCCAACTTACAATACCAACTAACACAGAAACAACACAAAACGGATTGAAACTCACCAGATTGTTAAACTCCTGTTGGACAAGTAAAGTCAATCGTAAACAAATCTGAAAATGGCGAGGACCAAGCAGACGTAGAGGAAAGTAGTACTCTACCAAATGGGAATTTAATAATCACAGATTTAAAAACAAAACTACAAGAAAAAACAGTACAATTGACTAACTGCAGAAGATCTCTACAGAAAATGAATGGTGAAAAAAGCTCACGAGAGAAACAAGAAGCACGAGAGAAAATGGCTGCTCACAAAGCAAACAAGGGAGTTAGGCAAATGGAGAAATTTTTGAAGACAAAAAGAATAGAGACAACAGAAGGAGCATTCTTAGAATGCCTTTACAGAGAAGGGACGCAGGAACTGGATACATGAAAGATACCAAAAGATTTGGTACCAGGAACGGCAGATGTTATGATTGCAATTAAGGTTTTAAACCCGGAATATGTTAAACAAATATATTCTATTAACCCCAACGGATACAAGGGATATATATTAAGACCAAAAGGGACACAACCTATACTGCCGAACGGGGAAATGACAATCAGAGGACAAATAGTAACAGTAAGAGAACCAACACCAATTAAGCGGAAAATAAAGAAGCAAACAGGAGAGCTACACATATCAGATATCCCACTGGAAGTACCTTTGGAAGCAACAGTGGAGAAGTTTGAAGAGAAGTTTAACATTAAAGTAATGTCATCAAAACTAGCAACCATTCCTTTGACCAATATTTACAACGGAACAAGGATTTTCGAAATCGAAAAAAGCAAATTGAGAGAAGTAAAACGAGCATTTTACCTATTTGGATTTTTAGCGAAATCGTGGTATAAGGGGTGCATATATGATAGAACATGCAACAAATGTGGAAACAAAGGACATGCTCCACACAAATGCCCTAAAAACACAGAGACCCAAGAACAACAGCAACAGCAACAACAACTGCAAAATCCAAAACAACAAATACATGAGACGAATCCTAAACATCTACAGCCGAACCTAGAACAACAGAAACAACAATCACAACATCTCAAACAAAATTCTAGTAATAAGGAAACCTGCCAGAAAACAGATAATCCAAAACAACAACAGCCAAAAGAGTCCAAGATACAGCAGGGAACAACAAATCCAGGGAAGCAATTACAGAAAGTACAAGAAAAAACATCTACACAACAACAGCAACAACAAAGACGGCTAAAACAACAAGTACAAGGGACAAACCCATTGCATATACAACCAAGCGTAATAGAACAACAGCAACAACAACCATCACAGATGACAATGATAAAGACTAAACAAAATTCACAAATACAACAGGCATTGACTTTGGCAACATTAGGGGCAGAAACAACAAAGGAGAAAGAAACCAGTCAAAAAAAACAACAGGAAGAAAATAGGAGAGAACAAAGAAAAGCCAAAAGGAGGAAAAAGATAGAAAAGGAAGAAATGCAGAGAAAAGAAATGGAGGTTTACCTCCTTGAACATGACGAATACCTTGACAAAGAATGGATCCAGCAAGAAGCGGCGGAGGAGTACTTCCTTCAAGAAGAATATTAAAAAAAAAAAATACAAAAAAAACAAAAACAAAAAAAAAATATTATATACACATACAAATAGACAACAACTACAAAAATAGAAATGTACAAAGCTCTACAACACATAACACATTAGACAAACTTTACCATAATAAAACAAAAATACAATATAGCACATCTTTTACATGTAGGGCAAGGAGGGCCTCCCTAAATGGTCTGCAAAGATCAACAGGGAGAGCACCCTCCACAAAAAAAAAGAAACTCACCAAGCCAACAGCCAATCAAAATTCAGCTTACAAATATAACACCTCCCGCCCAACTAAACCCAAACCACCGTAACATTTCAATCCTCTATGCTTACAATCCCCCAACTATAATATTTGTCGAGCTATTGTCAATACAAAACGGATTGAAATGGACCAACCCCAACAACCAATCAAAAATCATCATTACAAAATTAACTCCTTACGACGGACAAAACCTAATATTTAAAACATATTAAGCCCAACGTCTCAATTCCCCACACTGCAATATTAGTAGAAGTAATAAAATAAATACAATTAATTAAACTACACAAGTTCTCATTTATA
>JAECUM010071354.1:0-13283 GCA_016617855.1 Megalonaias nervosa | reverse complement strand
GAATAAATATTTTTAGGCAAGAAAGAATAAATCTTTTCGAGGCAGTGGAGTGGCCCTGAAAAGGGCCGTTGTTTGTTATGTTAACACCATTCCGTTAAAATAGAGGGCATCTCACTGATCTTCTTCTCTTTCTTAAACTTCGTCTAACTTCTGGACCGTAGACTCGCTTCAGACAGCCTTGTCTTTCCACATAGGTCCTTCTTTTCCAAACGCTTGTCTCGGTGATCCTAACGATTCTCCATGATGATCTCACATACATAGGTAAGTCCGTACGGAACGGCATCGACGATACGAGGGTAGACGATTCAACGTTGGTCCACATCTTTGTGACGAGAACAGGTGAAGGGAATGAAGTGAACCGCGTTTATTTATAGTGGAAGAGCGGATCGAAACGGATTGAAATTGTTCACCAATCTGAACACGTGTTACAAAATTCACTCACTTCGCGGAGTGTCTCTTCCAATCCGAAGAGAGCTACCTGTGACGTCACATTCCCTATATAGGTGCGCTAGCGTCTGTGCGCAGTGAATCGATGCGACATTGTTTTGTGAAACATGACTGAAACTAAGAAGACCCTATATTCAAAACTATAAAAATGAAATTCAATAAAAAACACAAACAACACCAACATAAATTGGGGGAAACAAATGCATATAAAATCCTTTGAATTTAGACTCTAGAGGGTTCCTCAAATGATGTTAATTCTGAGAGGAACCACACCAATAAATACAACTAAGAAGACGATGAATTGGGGTGCACCGGCTTTGGAGACGAAAAGCGATGGCATAGCAACGGCTACCAAAGTTAACACAGCTACTTCCAGAAGAGGTTGATTTCAACTGGGATTTAGTAGATTTTTTCTCTTCTTCGCAAGAATTTGTTCCGGTACCAGTACCTTCGCCACTTTCTCCTTCTTTACCACACGTCGAGGATTTTAAACAAAGACAGAGAGAAGAATTGGAGAAATTTTTACAGCAGCAGAAAGAGGCAGAACAAGCATTTCTCCTTGAACAGCAACAGCGAGAAGAAGAAGAGACACGAAGGAAACGACAGAAAGAAGAAGCAGTAGAGAAGAAACAAGGTCTAGGAGAGAAGAAGAACAGTGAACCTCAAACGGTAACGGTACTCTTGGACATTTTGGCAGAGTTAAGAAGTCTGAAACAAATGTATCAGACTTCTTTATTACGACCCAAGAGAAAAAGACCTTCCCAAGCCAAACAGCCCAACTCTGTTACAACACCAAAGATACCACCCCTAGTGATTTCTACCAAATCATTGAAAGGAGCAAGACCACAAGTAGGCCTTGGCCGTGGCAAAGGCTTAAGGCAGTTAAAGCGGATTGCTTCTCGTTCCTGAGTTTGTTCTAAGAAAAAAACAAACACTCAACGGTCCTTTTCAGGACCACTCACTTCTTTCGAAAAGAGATACTATTCATTTTGCCAAAATCAATTAAAACTCAAAATCCCTTGTTTAACCCTATGATGTACGTATGTGAGTGCATGAGTGTAGGCCTTATTATTCTAAACAATCAAAACCAAGAGACACGTACGTTTTTTTTTTCAGTCTGGTCTATTCTGGTACAAATATTTACAATTCAATGTCACAACACAACATAACACAACACTTTTAAAAAAGTTCATAGACTTCTTCTGTGTCTATTTTCTTCTTTCACTCCCTGTTTTCTGATTTTCTTCACTTGCACAGTTTTTTCCTCCTCTTCCTTCCTCACTTTTTTCTCGTCTTCTTTTCTTTTCTGTCTTCTCTTTCTGAACGTGCCGGGGTTCTTCTTTTGTCGAGGGCACTTTTTTTCTTCCTCCTTCTCCTCCTGCTCCTGTTCTTTCTTAGGACAGTCTGAAGACCAATGTCCTTTCTCTTGACAATGATAACAGGTATCATGAATTTCGTCTCTTCTGACACTGGTCTTGCTTTTTCGACGGTCTGGACATTTTGTAGACCAATGCTCTTTCTTCTGACAGATATAGCAAGTATAATGACTTTTATCTCGAAAAGAGGGAGAGTAGTCCGTCGGCTTGTCTGAAGAAAACTTTCTTGTGACACCTCGCAAAGCTCTAATCAGAAGTTCGATCTGTGTGGGTTCTTCCATCGTGCTGGTCAGCTTGAGAGCGAAATGAATACTGAGAAGGAAGGTACCAGCCCTTTATATATACACTGCGTCTGACATGGATATATAGGGGTACATGACGTTTCAAATGTAGTCATTTGACATTTTGCAGTCAAGATGAAACTATCGCATCATTTCGTAAAGAAAGGAGAAGAAAGTAAGAGGCAGAAACGTGATTTATAGCCTCGCACAGTAGCTGAAGTCTTGGCTCAAATTCATGCCAGCGATTTTGAAGATGAGATGAGTGAGCCAGAATCCAGACCCAGAGAGTCTACACACAGTCAAAGTCCATCACCACCAGTAAACCCTAAAAAGTACTATCACATTCGAGAGACGGACAAACGCTCCTCTAGAAAATTTAGAACCACAGCCTACACATACACGATGAAGTTTAAAGATTTCAAGTCCGACGTACCGTTGGAAAAAGAAGAAGGGTTCATCACCGAAGTGTGGGATTCTTTGTTAACCACACTGAAACAGCAATGTGAAGCCAAAGAAGACGATCGTTTGAAGTCCCCCGTTTGGATCGAGTTTAGCAGTCCAGCAGAATTGACACCTTCCAAAGTGATGGACATGATTCAACACGTACAACAATCCAACGACAAGTTTCACATTACCGATGGAAAAGCGACATTGTTCATGACCCACGTGTCTCTTCCCCAAGGGACAGGACATGGCAAAAAAAGGTGTTCTTGGTAAACAATCATCGCAGCATCAAGCGCAGCATTGTTCAAATTAACAGCACTCAAGACAAGATGTGTTTAGCCCGTGCCATCATGGTGGGACTAACGTATGCCGACAAGAATGACACGGCAGAATGGAAAAGAGCCTGGTATACTATTAGGAAATCTAGTCGAGCCAAACAACGAAGAGAAGCAGAACTCCTGTTACAGCAAGCATGGCTATCCAAAGACACACCCTGTGGCATTCCTGAAATGCAAAAATTGCAAGACGTCTTGGTTGCACGCTACACCTTGAAAGTGCGCCCTCAAGAAGTGCGCGGACCTCTGTTGTTTCGAGGCAAAAATTTCAAAGACGGAAAATACATTCACGTCTATCATCACGATGAACATTTCGATGCCATTACAAGTATCACTGCATTTCTGGGATACGGTTATTACTGTGAGAAATGTGACTATGGCTATAACAATCGAGAGCACCACAAGCATTGTGGATCGAAATGTGAGGGATGTTTAGCCTCTAAGCCCTGTCTAGACCAAGGACAAGAACGAGTGCATTGCCCAGCTTGTCAGCGCACGTTTGTCAGTACAACCTGTTACCAACAACATCTAAAGACGCAAGGTTCACAGCGGAAATGTGCTTGTCAGCTCCTGAGATTGTGCCCTACTTGTGGACAAGGCATACGTACCAATAATGCCAAGGCGCACGTCTGTTCAGGAAAGAAGCAATGTCACATTTGTCGCCAAATCGTGGACTTGGAACACCAATGCTACATTCAAAAATACCAATCCAAACACGAAGAGGAAGATAATGACCAGAAGAAAGGGAATTTCATCTTTTTCGATTTCGAATGCATGCAAGACACTGGCATTCACATTCCTAATTTCTGCGTGGCTCATCGAGCGTGTGTGAAGTGCATCCAAGAGCCTATCTTTACTCATTGCTCTCACTGTAGCAAGATTCCTGGAGGACGTAAAAAAATCTTTCGGGGACCAAACACGCTAGCCGATTTCGCCCAATGGATCTTAGACCCTATCGACGAGACGTGGAGCCAAGAAGACATCGAACGTTACGGAGATTGTCATCGCTATGCCACGGTGATGGCTCACAATTTCTCGGGATACGATGGACAGTTTCTTTTGAGATACTATACGGAACAAAGTACCGAACGTCCGAAAGTGACTTTGAACGGAGCCAAAATCATTTCCATGCAAGTGGGTCAAGTGCAGTTTAAAGATTCGATGAGTTACTTGGCCATGCCTTTCAGTCGCATGCCTAAAACATTTGGAATGACAGAAATGGCCAAAGGCTATTTTCCACGCTTTTTCAATACCGAAGACAGTCAACACGCCGTTCTGCCCCATTTGCCTGAGGCTCACTACTACGACCCCGACAACATGCGCACCGAACAACGAGAAGCTTTCTACGCTTGGTACCAGACTCACGCCTCGGACCCTTTCGACTTTCAGGAAGAAATGTTAAAATATTGTCGTTCCGACGTGGATATTTTACGGCGTTGCTGTGGAAAATTTCGAGAACTGTTCATGGAACACGGTGGGATCGACCCTTTGAAGAAGCTTGCAAAATTGCCAAAGCGTGTTCCTTAGTGTACCATCAACGATTCATGCCCGAAAACACCTTGGCTGTCATCAGTCCTCAAACAACCAATTTTGTCAAACGTCAATACTCGGTCAAAGCCCTACGCTGGCTACATTACTTGTGTGACAAGGAAGACAAATGGATCCAACATGCTCGCAACGGAGGAGGCGAAAAGACCATCGGAAGGTATTCGGTGGATGGCTGGGACTTAGAAAACCCCAAGTTCGAGTTTAACGGGTGCTTATTTCACGGATGTCCTATCTGCTACCCTCAACGTAACACTAAAAATCAGTTTTTACAACGGACCATGGAAGACTTGTAGCAGGCCACTTGTCACTTGTCAATATTTGACAGAACCTTCTCGCTACTTCCAGATGATTCAAGACAAAACTAAATACATGAAACATGTGGACGTCCTTCGTGAGGACTTGATCTTAGTCAATTACGAAGATGAATTGGATTTTGTAGAAGCCGACGAATTTGGAAATGTCATCATTGCGGCTTACGTGACAGCCCATGATCGCTTAAAACTGTATGAAGCTTTAGAACTGTTAGGAGATAGTGTGCTGTATTTTGACACGGACAGTTGCATCTACATCGAACGCCTTGGTCAACCTCACCCTGTCATCGAAGGAGACCGTTTAGGAGCCTGGACAGACGAGCATCCAGACAACAAGATTCTAAGGTTTGCAAGTGGCAGTCCCAAACATTACGGCTACGAATACCGTAACCCTCAAGGAGAAATACACACGGTGTGTAAAGTGAAAGGATTGACTCTCAATTATCGCACCAGTCGCTTGGTGAACTTTGGCGTTTTGAAAGAAGCCTTGCAGTCTGGTCAGGATGGAATTTTAAAGTGACCACCCACGAACCGCACAAAATTGTACGTTTACCCACACACCAAATCGTTAGCCGGCCCTTGGAAAAAGTCTATCAAATCGTGTACCAGAAGCGAGTTCGGCTTCCCAATCACTTCACTTTACCGTACGGTCACGACGATATTGGCCAGCATATAAAAAAGGGCAACGTTCAAGACCGATAGTTCATTGTGACTACCATTGCCAAGCGAGAAAGATGAATCCTTTCAAACAGCAAGTTTCAAGCAAGAGCAAGCTCGAGTGCGATACTGTGCCTTGCGATGGCTGGGATGCCGTACGCTATGACCTCAGCAATTCAGTACCACATCATCATGGAAATTTTGCTACGACTGTCTCCAGATTGTCACTACCTATCTTTAGTGGGACCTCGTCATTGAAGTGGGCATACCACTGTCGTTTAAGAAACCAGCTCCTTGGCTAGGAGTCAAACATTGGACAACCCCTAGACAAGTAAACCCCATGTAGAAAATAATATTCAAAGATTACCAAACGAATTGCAAAAGAAGATCTACAAGGACATTTGGCAGGGACTTGCTAGAGCCAAATCTCAATTAGTGACTGTAGAACTTTTGTGTCGAGAAATTCACAAGAGGAAATTGACAAAAGTCAACAAACAAGTCAGATTTCTCTGGATCAAGGGCGCGTTCTTCCTAATATTCCGCTTTAGACCATTTACATTTGAAGATTTTATTGACATTCTTGACCGATTCCTGGAATGGCAGTGGCCCGAAATTACTCACTTTGTCCATTACTTTCGCTCTAGGAGAAGTGTTTGACTGACATGGTTATGGATACTTTACAAGAGAACATTCGTGGTTTGCCTGCGGAATTGAGAGAACGCATTTACCGCGAGTTCGTCAAAATACAAGTGAAACGCAAAGAACCATTGCATCCGTTATGTCACCGATGTTTGAACCATTGGTACCTAAATGCTATAAGAGGACTGATTCTGATGAAAGTGTTCCAGTGGGCAGACATTGATGAATCGCGTGAAATTCATAAATATTTGGATGCCACTCATTCAACTTACAAGGTGATCCTAATACACCGAATTCCAACGGACGAGTTAGAGGATTACAACAAATCTTTACAAGAACAATTCTTTCGAGTTCAAGAGGAAATTTCTGTGCGACGTGTGGTGTGTGAGTTGGTGACTAAACTTTTTTGGTACGGTACTAAAATAAAATCGAGGCTGTTCAAAAAGAACACGTATTACCTTACACCAAAGAGGGTATAAAAACGGGCTACAATGCCACGACCTTTATCATTCGTTATACAACAGATTCCGTGGAAGGAAATCAATGACACTATTCAAACAGTGGAAGATTACCAACACCTATTACGAGCTGTGTCCATTGAATTGGGGTCGACGTGTAGTGTGTGTCTTAGTGACTTGCTTTCCGGGATTTCGTTTACCAGCCGATTCTTTGTGGACTCTTTACGAACAGTACATACCACTCCAAAAAGCATGAAAGTGGCCCCTTTAAATGTACACAAGAGACTCATTCTGCTCAAAGCTTTGCGCTTTCATCTTGATACTTCTCAGCCTCTACGGGAAAACAAGATTCGTCAACATTTAGGCACTGAAGATGTGTACGACGACGTGTGTGTAGCTTGCGACTTGCACCCTCACTAGAAAGATGTACGTGACTGGAAAAGTTGGGGGTTTGAGTCATGGACACAAGAAGTGGCACATTATGCAAAAGATTTGTGATCCTAAAAAATTAAAACTTTCAGTGAAAAAAAGTAACTTTTAAACCAATGTTAGTGACAGTGCCAGAAGAAGAAGTCGTGACCGAGGACAACCACTCTCTTCAGAACAGGACCGTGATCGACATCCCTGAAAGGCCATTCCGGGAGGACTCTTGTGTGACTGTGCCAAGGAGTGTAGAGACTCTAAGAACATTACACACTACCCCTACGATTTCACCTCTTGATCACCACAAATGTTGTACAGAGACTTGTTTATATTCCATTATGATCCTTTTGATGTGTCTTTTATTCATGTACTTAGCCATTTGGCTTTTATGTATTTTTGTCTTTCGTGTTGTTCACAATTAAAGATGACAATAAACGTGTCCTGAAAAAAAGTATAAAAACTCTTATTTTGTCTATCCTCGTGTCAAAAGTGACATTTCTTACACTACTATGGCAACCTATACTGTCTCCACTCCCTCTTCCTCCACTGTCAAAGTCATTAATTAAATTAAACTCTGGTTTACGCGCAAAGGACATCATCGTAATGCCAGTGTCATTTACATTACCCAAAATTTGTTTCAACAAAGTAAAGCCCATCGTACCATCATTCTCAATGCTCATTACGTGGTGTTGTTTTAAAGCCCTAGAGATAAATCGCAAGTACAAGTGTTAGCCAAACAGTTAGGAACGCTTTGACTGACTCATGAGTACGACGATGCCACTCAAACCCCACACGCTTATTTACTCGTGGATTTAAAACCCACCACTCCCGATTATTTGCGATTTCGTACCCATCTGTTTCACCACTGGTGCCAAGACGGAGGGCCTGTCGTGTACACGTCCCCTTCGTCGACTTAATCACAACCACCAAAAAAAGTCTATAAAAACCTCGGTCACTTTGGCTCTGTCTCACACATCATCAACATCACGTCCCTTCAGTCTCATCTTCCCATCAAATTGATTCGTGCCTTGTACGGCATCAGTCGCGAAAAATATCCACAAATACGTGCTCGTGTCTTAGAAGCTAGTCTCAAAGAAGTCTTACGATGGTTTACGGTGACAGCACATCAATTACTGCAAGGCATCATTCAGATTCCACATCAAGCCAAATGTTTTTTTGAGAGAAACAAAGTCTCCTTGACGCAGCTAGACGATCCTCGCATCGACACTCAAACCAAAAAGCAAATCATTTTGAAACCTGGAGGTAGCGGTTCTCTAGGAGGTGTCATCATTCGTTCCCTCTTAAAATGGGATCCTAATGCTCCCAAAGTCGTCCCCAAGAAAAAAGCCACACCCAAAGGTACCCAGAAGAAAATGAAAAAGAGCAACGGTGTCAAGACCAGGTCACAGCCTCAGAAAAAGAAAAAGAAAAGTCCACAGAAAACAGCTTCAACCCGCAAGAGAGCGTCTCCAAAAACGTCTCCTCCAGCGGTGACACCCTCTTCCTCTTTAGCGGCAGTGGCCGCTGCTCACAAAGTACCTGCCCCCAAAATCAAAGTCCAAGAGAGAACGGGTGTGTTACAGAGTTTACTGGATTTGTCCAAGCAAGAACTGTCCCGATTTTGTACGTTGCGAACTCCTCCACGACGTGTGTTGCCTGTCATCAAGTTGATACGACGTAAAGACAATCAGTGGGGTCACATTCAAGTATAAAAAAGACCCGAGGCAAACAATAGGGATCAGTGTTTTGTGCTGCTCAACGCCCAATGATGTCCCCTCCAAGACGTGCACACCGTCGCCATCGTCGTTCTTCTGTCCACAAAGGAAACGTAAAAGGAAAAGAAAAAAGGAAAGGACTGCCACCTCGTTTAGCCAAACAATGGGACATGTTGTCCGTCTTGTCCAAAGCTCCTCCACCCATGCAAAAAACAACTCATTCAAACTACCTCCAAAGACGTCATCGATACCGTGTGCGAATGTTGTCTGAATGTCTTGAAAGGCACAATACCTTTGTCTAAACACCAGAACGAATGCTTAGCCAAACATCGACACGTTCTTCGCCAAATGGTCCGAAATAAAATACCAATTGGTCAAAAGAAAAAGATGTTGGTGCAACGCGGAGGAACATCAAAACACATTTACGGTTGAAGTTTATGACGAACAAATGCAACAAGCCATGGATGAACGCGCCAGTGTAGCTGACTTTATGAAATCACAAAATCCCAGAACTAAACGAAGCACTTATCTGTTGAAAATTCCTGCGGGCTATTATTTTAGTGGTCAACATTTGGTGAACGCCATTGCTGACAGGTTCAATTTCATGTTTGGTAAAGCCTTGGATAAAGCCAGAAGAAGTGTCACGATCGAGTACCACAAAATAGCTCGTCGCCTAATGATGAAATTTTCAGAGGACAAAGTATTGGCATTACATTTTGTCCTGAATTGTATGACATATTGGGTGGAGACCCCAAGATGATCAAGATTAGAAACGAAATACCAGCCATGACCAGTAACTTGGATTTTGCGAAATATTTTAGATTCTCTGTAGAAATGAACCAAGGACTTAATTTGATGTTTGTGTATTCCGATGCGGTGGAGTACAACGTGGTGGGACACACCTCCGTACCGTTACTACGTGTCATTCCTTTCAAAGTGGATTCTGCCACGGCTGCTGACGAGGAAGGTGGAAACACCTATCATGTTCACCGCGAATTTGTACATCCTCACTATTTACCCGTCAGTAAGTCGTATTTCGACACTGTCAACATTACTATTAAAGGAGATCTGGGACAAAATATTCCATTCACCAAAGGGAAAATCACAGTGAAACTCCATTTTCGAAAACGATTACTCTAACCCTTTGTCAGTCATGTATCCTGTGTACCAAGGAGTCGCTCGACAGCGAGGACATGGTTTAGGTGATATGCTAAAATTAGCCTTTCGTAAAGTGGCTCCCGTATTGAAACCGATGGTGACACGGGGTGTGCACGCCTTAAAAGATGCCGCAAAGAATTTCTCCAAAATGTCATCATTGACAAACAAAACCTCAAAGAAGCTTTCTTTAGAGCAGGCAAAAGTGTCTTGCTTCAAACGGGCAAAGACCTTTTGGGTCGGCGAGAAACTCCTATAAATGTCCTGGGCAATGCCGAGTCAGGCATTCCTGCTTCCCTGACGCCACAGCAAGGACAAGGCAGAAAAAGACGACGAAACACCCTTCAGAGGACTTCATGCCCTTAGAGCTAGAAAGACTAAGAAAAGAAAAACTGTCCCAGAGTTAGACGTTTTTGATTATCAAAACATAAAGAAAATGATGCACCGAGAGTATTGTGCTTGTTCCAAGTCGGAACTGGATCTGTTTGCCATGCCAACTACCATGATGACGATGCAAGAATCCCAATGGGTCGAATTTCATCCCGTCTCCTCTTTGACGGATTCAGCTCTCATCGAGGTTGAAATCAAAGGACAACCCGAAGATTACATCGATCTGAATAGCAGTTACTTGTATCTGAAACTGAAAGTGATCAAAACCGACAACACTTATCCGGGAGCCGATGCCAGAGTAGCTCCCGTCAACAATTTCATGCATTCATTGTTCAGCAAAGTGGATTTGTACTTGAATAACAAACTGGTCAGCAGCAGTATGGATACTTACCCTTACCGAGCGTACCTAGAAAATCTCTTGACGTACGGAAAAGAGGCGAAGAACACTCATCTGGATGCTTGCGTGGTATGGAAACCTGACACCGCAGGTGAAGACACGTTTAACGACACAGTTCTGACAGCCGATGACAATCCTCACAATGTGGGCTTTAACAACCGTCGAAGGAAAATCCTGCAAGCTCGTAGTTTAGAACTGATGGATTGCTTGCATTTGGACATGTGGTTACAAGACAAGTATTTGCTGAACGGAGTGGATATTCGCCTGAGACTCAATCGCAGCAGTGTCGCTTTCCATTTGATGGCTCATGCCAACGAGTACAAACCATCATCCAAGAAGCCAGACTTTACGTGCGTCGTGTAGAAGTGTTACCTAAAGCGGGAAACAACATCAGTCAAACATTGAGCAGATCGACCGCCAAGTATCCGATACGACGTGTAGAAGTGAAAACGTTCACCATTGCTGCTGGACTCCTATCCAAGATCGAAGATCATCTGTTCCAAGGACAGTTACCCAAACGTTTAATCGTTGGTATCGTCAGTAATGCAGCCCTCAACGAAGCCCACGATCAAAATCCTTTCCAGTTTAAGCACTACAGAGTGTCCAAGATTGAAGGCAGTCGCGATGGCAAGACCTTGTGTATCAGACCCTTCGAACCTAACTTTGCCCAGAAGAATTACTTGAGATCGTACTTGTCCCTGTACGAAGCTACCGGACAACTAGGAACCAACACCAGTCATGGTATTTCGTACGAAGATTATGTAGGAGATTACACTTTGTGGGCCTTTGATTTCACTCCAGACCAAGGCAGCGACGAGGACATTTCCACCCTATAAAATCTGGTCAACTGCGTGTGGAACTTCAGTTTGCAGAAACTCTCACCGAGACGGTCAACGTCATCTTGTATGCCGAATTTGATAATACCATAGAAATCAACAGTTTGAGAGAAGTGATTCTAGACTATTAGAAACAATGGAAGACTCCTATCCCTCATTGAACGATAGAGAATCTTTGGACATGGAATGGGAGGATAGCGTGAAAAGAGAACCCCAAGACCAAGACAAAGAGAACGAGGTAGTGGTCACGTCCAGATGGCCAGAAGAAGAACAACATTTAGTGTCCTGTTTTGCTAAACACCTGGCGGATACAATTACGGAATTGAGTAAGAAATATTGTTATGGACAAAGCTTGGAGTCTCATCTCGGAAGAAGCTGTGTTGCATGAGTGGTATAAAGGCTTGCATGATCATTCCTGCCCTCCATTGACTACTCTTAGCCCAGAGTGCGGAGACAATGCGAAGAAACGGCTACTTGACAGAGAGTTTCAAACAAAAAGTCAGAATTGAATTGATGACTTATCATTACCTGTGAAAACAAACAACACAACAAAAAAATGGATACCTGGGAACTTTATTACCTTTTGAACAAATAGTTCGTATACTGCTTCTTGGAATCCTGTCGTGTGCGCTAAAGATGAACTACCTCATTGCAAACCTCAAGGCCTTCAAGCTTATGTCATCAACACGGACGAAAGTCATCTCCCAGGAACTCACTGGGTTGCCGTATACTTCCCTCAAGAGGATTGTGTGGAATATTTTGATTCATATGGATTACCCCCTTTGGAAGACGATATCATTGACTTCATGAAAAGAAATGCCCAGATGACACGATTCAATAATGTGAAATTACAAGGCACAGATTCCATGGTGTGTGGACAATATTGTGTATATTTTCTTCATCAACGCAGTCTTGGATATCCTTTAGAACATTTTGTGACTTTTTTTGATCGTCACTCTTCTAGAAATGATGAGAAAGTAGATCGATGGTTTTGTGACCATTATGGCTATCTTTTGTCTTTAGCTACGAAACGTAGTGTACATCAATGGCCTAATGACTTCCATCAATGGAAATCTCACATGATTTCACAGCATTGTCAACTTTGTCAAAAATAATTTGTTTGATGTTATTGTTACTTGTTAGTGGTTAGTTGTTGATTGAATAAAAAAAAATGTTGTGTTTTGGAAGAAAAAAAATGTGTCTGTTGTTTGTTTTCAAAAAGCACTGAGAATATATGCTCTTTGACTTTCTCTCTATCCCTCACCATGACATTCGCTATCATAACGTTCCGACACTAAAACCGAGTAGGGATGTTTTCTATCGCGTCCGCGTTTGAACCATATAAAGCGGGTTGGTCTCCAGTCTGGTCATCCATTGTTGACTCATCAACCTATGAACATGCCTTCCAGACTAGCGAAGCTGAACGAAGCTTACGTCAATTTACATCGTGTCAAGCTAAACCTGATACCTAAGCCTGAAGAGATAGAGAATGTCAGGATGTTATCCATAGCCCAAGACCTGACAGAAGAGGTCTTCAGAGAGGAAATCAAGAAAGAACAAGAAGAATGGACAGAGAAGTACAGACTTCAGAAGTAGAGAGAACAGCAACAACAACAGCAGCAACAGCAGCAGCAGCAAGAAACAGACAGAGGTTTTGTCGACTGTCGTGTGGACACCAAAGAGTTCTCCTTTTCTTTCCGCAGAAGCAGACCGTATCGTATAGGAAAGCCTGCTGCCAGACGGGGACGCAATCTTAGACAGTAAAAAAAGATTGCCATCACTCCTGTTAACAAAAAAACAGCCCTTTTCAGGGCTACCCCAATACTCTCGAAAAGACATACTAATTCAAATTGCCAAAACAAATTTGTGTG
>JAECUM010071330.1:0-10701 GCA_016617855.1 Megalonaias nervosa | reverse complement strand
ATATATATATATATATATATATATATATATATATATATATATATATATATATATATATATATATATATATTCTACAACATTATAAATTTTTCAGATAAGTCAAATTCTGTTATTTTCATAAAAGATCAGGAATGGTTGTATGGTGGGAAAGTTCACACCATCATTGCTGCAAAGCTTTAATTGAATCGCTTGGTGAAATGTAATAACTTCAGAATGGTGCATTAAATTGTATTCAAACCTCTGATCGGCGTCGGTGGTGATTTTAAATGTTTACATAAACTAACCATGAAAGTAAATTAGCTCTGGTCCGTCTTCTTCATATCTATCATCTTATGACAAGGAGGTGGAAAATTCATTAAAAATGTACGTGAACAGATTTTAACTAGTCTCTCTTGTACATCTATCTTCTGCTTTGATTTTTGAGGCGGAAGTAACCTGCTGTAGTCGCTACATTTGAAAAGATGAAAAGATCGTCACTTTCGTTGGATATGATGATGTATGTCACAAGCGTTCTAACCATACTGTTAGTACGGAATTATTAGCATCTCCTTTTACCTTCATGTAAAATGACGTAAAGAAACAACCCATCATTATGATAGTTGAACTTAGGTTTGGTATGCAAGCTGGAGATCAATGTTACTCAAGGTACAACGATGTGGTGTACCAAGTGTTAAATTCATTGTGGACCGTCTCCTATTTGGGAAGCGTTATGTATTATATCGTACATCGACATCATTGATATATGCATCAAAACATCAAAGCCTTCTTTTTTCTTTTTCTTGTTTGCATCCTCATGGTTCAGCAATAGGTCATCTATTTATTTCAATCAACAGTTGATATGTTCTTCTCTTCTAGATAAATTGTACGTGTTTCTTTTACATTGTAAAAGTCAGGATTATACTCTATAGGTTTTGGATTTATTCATCACTTTTCACTTTGCTTCTCATGTCGTGTTTACTTTTCAACTAGCTGATATGTGTGTGTGTGTGTGTGTGTGTGTGTGTGTGTGATTTGGATTTTTAACGTAGCTTTAACATTTTTTTAGTCATATCGCTACGATGTCTCCAGTGTGGCAGTTTATATTGCTGTCTAGCACTGGGGCATCATGCCGCAGACATGTAGCATCATGTCCCACCCAGTCACATTACCCTGACACCAGGCCGACCAGTCCTAATACTAACCTCTTAATGCCGAGCGCCAAGCGAGGCAGCTGTTAGTACCATTTTTATAAGTCTTTGGTATGACTCGGCCGGGGATCGAACCCACGACCTCCCGCATCTGAGGCTGACGCTCTAACCACTATGCCACCGGAGCGGTCCAACGAGCTGATGACAGAAGCTACTATTAAATCATGTTTTAAAAATCAGTTTTGCATTAATAGCTTTTGCAGCAAATAATAGCAGTGCTGCACTGCAACCAGCTAAAGGCAAAAAGAATAACAAATGTGACTCTTTTTGCAAACCATAATCCAACTGCCCTTATATCCATACATATTGAAACCATATCAATGCAAGACACCACCCAACATTAATAGCTAAGAATGCCACTTTCCAACACTTTTACAGTATTTGGCCTCTCTGACTAAATCATTTTTAAGAACGAAAGCATTACCTACAATTATTTAGAGTGTTACACGGTGGCTTTTCAACACACCTGGACAGGTTAATTTATCCCAAGCTATATGCTCCTGCTGCTGCTGCTACTACCACTACTACTAGTGATCGAGGCATGCAAGCTACCGCTATATACGTATTCAATGAATAGTGAGAGGAGACACAGAAACTAAAAGTAGACACTATAAAGTCTGAGATATGCTAGATACCCAATTTATATCCATAATTAGCACTTTACCTTACGGGCTCCTCGCCAGCCCTGTAAGTCTTGTTGTATATGCGTACAAACTCTTGCCATCCTATGTTCAGGACGCTAACACTGAGCCCATCTGCGACCTTCAAGAACAGGAACACGGTTACTATATGGACCGAAAGCTGAAAAGAGAAAAAAGTCAGCGAATGCAGATGAACTTAGATTTTAAATGATAAGCTTCATAATTATCTCCCTTGATACCATAACCGGCCAGCTTTTGTGTGTGTGTGTGTGTGTGTGTGTGTGTGTGTGTGTGTGTGTGAGAGAGAGAGAGAGAGAGAGAGAGAGAGAGAGAGAGAGAGAGAGAGAGAGAAGGCGGGTCCTTTGGCTGCTCTGTTTCCATTTTACGACGAACATCCGGATGACGCAAATTAAGGGAAGTATAGACTATCATGGAAAATGTGTACACATGTGTACATTGATATACTGGCCAGTTCGCTTCGTGAGCGGCTCTTCGCTTGATATTTCCTCTCTACAATTATCTGAACCTCGACCATGTCGAGGCTAAGAAGCGATGATCATATTCCTTACAATGGAGCAAATAAAATTATTGTCAAAGAGAAAAAAGATGACTTGAGTAAAAATCAGATTCCTAAGTGGAGTTTTGTTTTACAGGAAGCTTGGCTAATGACAAAGATAAGCCTAAATAAGGATATATATATATATATATATATATATATATATATATATATATATATATATTGGTATGTTTACACTTATCGTACATTGTCCGTCATGACAGATAACTAGATTCGAGCGGTAATTCGTTTTCCATTTAAGGATCGCTGTACCATATTTGAATATTCTATGACACGTTATTCAATGCATCCCATATTGACTATGATCTGTTATCGTTTCCCCCAAAATGAAATGTCCTTATATGGCACCAGCCCAACAAAAACGACCCTGAAAAAGGAAGTAGTAATTAGATGAACTAATATGGCGGACAATCCGACAAAATTTCGTATGAAGAAGGTAAACACTACTTTACACATATTTCTACGATGAAATTCAGCCCGTTTGGTATTAAACGTGTTCATTTTTTCAGTATATGTATGGAATATCTTCAAACGTTTTGACAATATGACCACGAAGTTGAGGTAATTAAATTAGTACTAGCTATTTCCTAACATGTAATAAGAGCGAATGCAAGACTTCATTGTAAATCTGTACGGAGTTAATATTATGTTCAGATCCGGCCCGACCATATAAGCTATTGTCTAGGGCGCCAGACTTTAAGGGGTGCCAAATCAGACGAAAGTGATTTTTTTTTCGGGGGTGGGTGGGCGGGGGTGCCAAAATCATAGTTCGCAAAGGGCGCCAAAAAAGCCTTGGGCCGGCCCTGGTTATGTTGTAACAACTTGTACCATCCATGACAATGCTGTGTGAGAGTGACACTAAAGACGGCAGATACATCTTTTCCCCAAGCCTTTGGGTCCAAGATAATGAAATTTTTAGCGCAATTAAAAAGTATAAAACATGACATCGCCTTCATGTGTGTTTATTGAATAGATCATGTGATTCACCTTTTCCGAGATAACTGAGAGCACAGATGATGATAAATATATTTTAAAATATCAGTCAAATTATCTACTGTTAAATTTATTGTTCTAAATCAAGCAATTATGCAAGTAATCAATCTAGCAATCAATCCACGTTGTCACTAAGTTAGCAATCTTTCTCATCCTGAAGCATTTGACATACACAGAATTTAAAGTACTCAAATAATAGTTGAAAATACTGATTTGGCATGAAATCAGTCATCCTAAAATATGTACATTGATCTGGCATAAAATCAGTCATCCTAAAGTATACATATTGATTTGGCATGAAAACATCGATCCTAAAGTATGCACATTTAAGTTTCCACTGAAATAAAATACCACAAATTCTAGTATTTCAAGCCAAATGAATTCATACTTAAAAGTTAATGATAAGATAGATGTGATTAATATAGGTTAAAAGGAATAACCGACTTACCGAATGCATGCTCTAGCTGTATTTGCATGACTGAATAGGTTCATATGAGACGATGTTCAGTGATTTCCTGAGGACGACAACACCGGAAGAATGCTAATAAGGATTCTATGCAGATACCAAGTTTAGTCTAATCCGGATAAAAGCCCCATCTTCTGAGCAACCCAGATCTTGAAATGTAAATGATAGTGACAGTATACTCGATTGATCCCACTTGCTTATGTGACGGATTGTATTAATATTGATGACATGTATATATAGACAAAATATGCAACTCCCACTAACAACCATCTGAAGTTTTATTCTCAACATCTTGTCAGAAAATAGACAAATCTGGAACCCAAATAAAACGTTCCATTTTGTTTTCGTGTTTATGCTTTCAAGTCTGTAAAATATGCTACATGGTGGAAGACAGATTAAGTGTATTTCCAAGAGTAGTTTGAAATATCGAAGACTTTGCTTTGGGCACATTAAGATTAGACTTACTATTAAGCGGTCTGCCAGCGTTTTATTCGTGGTTTTTTTAATTGAAAATCTCTGCTGAATGCATAAACCTCTTGTTAAATACACATCACCGTAATGTACATAAGCCATTCAGTCACTTTAGTTTCTACATCGTTAACTTTCATTTAGTTTTTCGTCACCAATTCAGAAATTATACCGCTAAACTTACAAAGAGGAACCGGCTGAGAGGAAGTGGCAGTCACATGTTAATCCTGACATAATGTTATTGATTGGATAAAATGCACAGCAGCATCAGTTATCCAATCAAAACATTGGTAATATCATGTAAGTTTGTTACGCCCATGTCGTAATCTTTAAAATCTCAAACAACTCTTGAAAATAAGCTTTCTATATCCTCCACTATGTAGCATATTTAATATAGCGCAAACAGAAGAGAAATCTCTCTTCTTGCGATGGAATGTTTATATTCTGTTAAGATGGTCAGAATTGTTGTTGTTTTGAGTTTAACGCTAATTCTCACCGTACGATAGGCTATATATGGCGGCCAGTATAACTGGTGAAGGAAGAACCCGGGAAAACCTCGATAAGAGACCACCAACCCACAGGAAGCTACTGGCAAGCTTTCTCACATACCGACATTGGTCGAGCCTGAGTCTATAATCCACACCGTCAGAGATGAGATGACAGTGACCAGTAAAGACGAGCGTTTTTGACCACTCCAGCTACCATGCGCCCCCAAAAGCGTCAGAAATAAACTTGTTCAAATTTGTTATTGGTGGGAGACCCATTCCTTGTCTCTCTAAATATAATGGAGACTAATAATTTTGTTGTTGCAGGTGTCTGTGATTTATCCCATGAGATCGAAGTTGAAAATGAAAGGGAAGGCACATATATTGAAGAAAATAAAAACGGATGGGATAGTTGGAAAGATGAAAAATTATAATCAGATTTAAAAACGAAAGCAATCCTACCTACCTAACTGCCACTATCCTAACTGACTGTCTAATATATAACAGACGAACATGAAACAAGCCGACGTCTTGTAACGTCATGCGAATACCGACTGACATCGAGTGACATCAAGCAGGTTTCCCTCATCGCAGCATATGTACGTTCTATGCAATCGCAAAATAAACAATGCTACGTTGCATGACAGTTATCTTGAGTTGAATTAAAATAATGTCCATTTTTTAAATAACAAAGGTTATTCGTTTATTTCAAACTGTTCGTCTGGTTGTAAAAAGGTAAACAATATTGATTTGTAGAGAACAGAGGTCGGATCAGTCTGATTCATTTTATTCGAGGCATTCCTTATTTTTCTTTCCGACGCTCAGCACTACACCAGTTTCACCGTACAAACTTCATTTGACGTACCTTTAATGAACATATTGATACGCGTTGCTAAGGAAACGAGCTAAAACTTACCAGCTGCTTGTTTGTAATTAGTTATCTGAGTGTGGACCTTCGCACACGAAATTCATATCCCTTTTCTTTGATGGGGATAAAAGTCACAATATCCGTTGAACTAGTTCAGTTGGTTTTGCGATAGAACAAAAACTACGATCTTCTTCAATACAATAACTGTCGGAGTCCCACCATAGAGCTATATTAATAGATACCTGACTTGATAAAACAAACTTTATATATGCAAATTGGACCTATCCCGGGATCCATCTTCTTCTTGTAGTGATCTGGGTCATCACATGGGAGCCATTACCCTGTACACATATATGCACTAACTGGGCATGCATGACATAGTTATACAAAGCATTAGCATCTGCCCAGATGTCCACCTTTGAACCTCATGCAAGAAAACCTCCTGGAACATAGTATGACAACTACTGAGACCCCCCCCCCCCTCCTCAACCATACACGTTTATCGCGCATGTCAGAAGCGACAAGTGTAGACACACATGACATTAGCCTATGGGACAGTTCTTAACAAGGAGCTCAAATGTCTGGGCAAAGGTCAAAACGGGGAAACGCGGTCATACGAGCTTTATAAAGAATTCCACATTTTGTTTGCTCATGAAATCTCACCCAGTTTAATAATAAATAACAAAAATTACATGTAAATCTTCCTATTAATGGTTTGTAGTAACCTAATGATTTGTTCTTTTTCGTCTCATTCCTTTGATTTTCGTTTTTGTATGTCATAATTTTCTATACATTGCATCCCCGACGAATTACGAATCTATATATATATATATATATATATATATATATATATATATATATATATATATATACACGCACGCACGCTCGCCCACATACACACAGTTAAGCTTACCACAAAGTGTAAGATGTTCAAAATTAAGAATAAAATAACGAGGGTCAAACAGTTGGCTACGCTGTTTATATATTAAATCACACGAATCAAATTTCTTCTGTAAAATCGTTTCTTTGGTTTACTAATAAGATTTATACATCTCGAATTTACGATTTTATTTCACTATCCAACAGGATCACCAAAGAGAAAGTTTCGCTTATCTTGCCTAAACTTTACTGATCTTGCTAAAAATCAAATAGTATCCAGTTCAACTTGCAATTCGACATTTATCATTCTTTAACATTTCGAAGTTTGAAATAGATATTCAAGTTTCTTCAAGACGCTCTTTTTCGAAGATGCCTATTTGCTCCGCTTCTGACGAACCAACTTTCTGTTTTGAATTTACGTATCCCTCTGTCATTATTTTTGTAGAGGGCTTGCATTGATTTATTTCAGGGACGATTTATGAAAATTATTACACCCATAAAAGGGATTAGGGACGTTAGCCCAATGGACGTTTCGGCCCAGGACATTTCGCTCCACTTTAATGGACATTTCGCCCCACTTCAATGGACATTTCGGATCATGACAGTGGACATTTCTCCCTACTTTACTGGACGTTTCGGACATAACAATGTATGTGTAAATCCAATTAAATTATTTTTCTTTTTATTTCAAAACATCTGTGCTAATATTTTATTTCCTTTGCACAAAAGTTTCCATGACTTATTCAAAACCTCTCCTCAGCTTAAATACATTGCTACCACCTTGATACTACATTGAGTGGATTCTTAAACTACGAAGATGAAACAAGCTACGTGGCTGTAACAAATCCAAAAGAACACTTGCTAGATAATCATGTTCGTTTAAAACGGCGTTCTCTTGAAACCTACAGTTCCAGCACATTGTATACGTCATCACTTTGGCACCAACAATTCTCAGATATAATTTTCAGGGAATATTGAATATTGACACAGAGTAGATGGTTACAAAACGTGAATGAAAAAAAAAAATCCTTTGAGAACTGCAACATCACCTGTCCAAGAAACTATTAAAAGGATTGGCAGATTTGGACAGAGACGGCTTGTCTTTGTATTAATATTTATGACGCTCTTTTTTTCCTCAAATCAATACGGTTGCTACGTGCTGAAGACTGATTCGTCCTAGTTACTTAAGTATTCTTTGTATACTGTGGGCAAAGTTATGACGTCACTGATCTTTTCTATTGTTTAAAAGTTGAAGAGAGAGTTTGATCCAGCTCGTCTGACTGGTTTGATCTCTGTTTTAATACCACTGTTACTGGGGTCAATAAGATTTCTCGTTAAATCGAAAGGAAAGAGAGTGGCTACAGAGAGACCGCCCTCTCTTCTCGCAGGTGCTGATCCTCGTACTATAGGCTTATCTATTACTTTTGTCGTTGATTTGATGGTTACTGGCAGTGTTGCCTCTTTTGTCTTTGTTGTTTGAAAAATGGTGGTAGTTGGAGAAATTTCAGCGGTAGTAGTGGACGCTTCAGTTGTTGTAGTTGTTGGAGTTTCAGTAAATTTATTAACTAGTTGAGCGGGATTAAAGGTTGACCAAGTCATGGGTTGAGATGTTTTCGGGCTACCATTTGGTGCTGTAATTAGATCGATGGTGCTTGTAAAAATCCTAGTTGGATTTGTTGTTGTTGATGGAGCTGGGGTTGTTGATTTGGGCTGGGATGTTGATTCTGGCTCAGTTATTGGCGACTGAGTTGTTGTAGATATTGTCAGTGGCATAGTTTTTGGTCTTGTTGATGGCTGAGTTGTTATTGTTGATGTTGGCTGTGCTGTTGTTGTAGTTTTTGTTGTTGCTGACTGTTTTGATGTTGCTACCGTTGTTGTCGTCGTATGTTGTGCTGTTGATCGATCTGCCGTAGTCGTCGTTGGCATAGTGGTCCATATGGACGTTGAAGTATCTGTTGAACTCGTTGTAGTTTTTGTTGTTGTTGTTGGCTGCGTTGTTGTGGCTACCGTTGTTGTCGTCGTATTTGGTGATGTTCTTATTGATTGATCAGTCGTAGTTGTCGTTGGCGTTGGGGTCCATATGGATGTTGAAATACTTGTCAATCTCGTTGTTCCTGTTGAAATTTCAGCATCAAATGTTGATATTTTCTCCTCGGTTGCAGATGTAAAATTATGCGCATACTCTGGTAAGGCTGACATATAACGCACTCCATTGTCCATCATCTCTCCAATTTCTTGTGCTGAAGTTACAACGTTTGAACTTAAACTGTATGAGGAAAAGAATTTGGTTGTTGCAGACTTCGCTTCGAGAGGTATCGTGGTTGTATGATATTCAATGCTGTCTAATGTTGAAAGTAGACGTGTTGTTGTTGGAATGGTTTGCGAGGTTGTGTTGGAATCTATTGCTAAACTATTGGTCTTAATATCTGGTGTGAACCACAGTCTGGATGTATATTCCGGGGTCGTTCCAATAATGGTAGAAGTAGTGTTTTGTGTAGGTACCCGTGTTGTTGCTTCTGATCTAACTTTTCGTCTCGTAGAAGTAGCAGAAGAAACTGTACTTGTTTGCTTGATAAAAGTCATCACAGATGGCGCTTTTCTTTTGGTTAAAGAGGAAGACGAGTCTTGTTTAAGAATGCCTGGCCTGGGTTTAATGGCAGGTTTAATGTCATGTGAAGATGCTCTGGGGAGGATGGAGATATCAGCACAATTGTAAAATTCTGTTTGTGGGCCACATCCGGCAAGACCGATGCCGTTGGTACACATGCCCCAGTGGTTACCTGGAAACAAAACCAAATAGCAATGAAAAATTGCAATAAATTAAATGACATGGGAATTATGTTTGCTATAAATTGAAACAAAATTTCACTGTTTGAAGCTCAATAAGTGATTGATTCAGCATCACTGTTTTGAGAGGGAGACCAATCGCATTAGTGAAAGATAAAACTACTGAAAATATTCTCTACGTATTATTGAAGAAAATGATAAGTTTCAGATAATTTTATTTATGTATGTTGTTTATTTTATTGTGTAGGTAGGAGAAGTAATGTAAATTTAATTATAATATATATATATTTTTTTAAATTAGAAACGATTACTGCTGAACATTATGACTTATGGATTTATAAATTGTGTTTCTGACTTTTGGAGGAAGTAGGTTTGTGTCCACTTGCATCATAAACAGAAATAAGTAATATTGGTATGCATGCATAGTATGTAGAAATGTCCAACTCCTTGTTTGTTTCTTTCTTCTTTTCTGTGTGCATGTTTACTTGCTATCTTGCACTTAAACCTGCACACTTATTTGGAGCAGTGGATTAGCTAATTCATTTAATTACCTCCATGCCATTTCCACTGCAGTACGCATTGTTTACAAGTCACTCCTTGAGGAATATTTAACTTTGCGATGACAAAGCCACTCTTTCCAAGTGGTAAATCTGGATACAGTCGTCTTCCATTGCCTTCTATCCGGAGCGGATACTGATCCAGGCAGGACTGTTTTACTGGTTTATAGATATCATTGTGAGGACACAGTCTGAATTCAAAATACCCGCCAACAGAGGCGGTGACCTCAATAGTGACTTCAATGAATTCGTCAGCTGAATCGTACGTCCGTGCTATGATGCCGTTCGCATAGCGACCGCCAGCCTCGTTCGGACGATCCGAGTCATATGAGTCTCCACATACTCCACATTTTCCATCCATTTCTCCCCACTGATGCTGAAATATGTAAAGAAATCCTGCCTTAGCCCTTATATAAGGCAAAGTTAAGTTCTCGTTGGGCTGGACTAAGCGTGTTTTATGTGTGTGACTTTGTTGATTAAAAACATATGTATGTTGTTTGACATATGAATACTTTTCTTCACTAGAATTTTTAATCTTACCATCTATAAAATATAAATGCATGACCTTCAAAACATGTGTTGGTGTCAGGTAAAATTCAATCCTTTATCCTAGAGTTGACAGGAACATATAACCGTCTCAGGACTAAACAAAACAAATAAAAAACAGTAACTACTGAAGACCTGAACCTGTTCATTCTCAACGACATATACTGTACTTTAATTCACTATGATGATGTTACGTATATTTAAATGGAATTGTGTGCTTGACCTTTGTAACAGAGGGCCTACCTCA
>JAECUM010071320.1:0-10517 GCA_016617855.1 Megalonaias nervosa | reverse complement strand
TCTCTCTCTCTCTCTCTCTCTCTCTCTCTCTCTCTCTCTCTCTCTCTCTCTCTCTCTCTCTCTCTCTCTCTCTCTCTCTCTCTCTCTCTCTCCAAAAACAGGTGACGTCTGTTCCAGGATCTTTGCTCCCAGTGCTTGCCGTTGCAGGGAAAATTCATTGTATTAATCTTATGAACGGGGATTCATTTTAAGCTTCCATCATATAAATTATCTGCATATTATATAAACTAACGTTTCCATTTGATTTTTTTAAATACATTTACTAAGAATAATCATACTGTTTTCAAAGTGTCAAGAGTCATTAAACTTTGTGTACTTGTGAAACCGGATGCAATGTGGTGACCGTGACTGTAAAGGCAGAATAAATATTTCCCTTAAAGCTGTTTTCATCTTTCTTTACCTCAACATTGACTTGTAGAAAATTAAAAAATACTTGTTGAATTTACCATTTACATAGTGAATTTGTTAGCATATTTTCTTTACATGATCTATTCAAAATTTGATAAAACCTACTCTGTTTGTGTCATGTTCAATGTTTCATCTCTTGTAGTATGAAGTTATAAACATATGATGTTACATACCAAGATATTATATTGAGACAAAGAATCACCTCGAATATTCAAATAATGGCTTATGACAGTTTGAAATTTAAATAACTCTCTTGTTGGTGAAGACTATGTCATGTTTGTGATGTTCATAATTAAAAACAATATTCTTCCACGGCGCACAAGTTCTTGAAATCATGCATACTCCCCAATCAAAGAAGGATTACAATTATAATCATGATAATAAGCAGCAACTTAGATTAATCATCGTGAGAATCATGGTGATGCTAAGGTGGTATTGGTGGTAATAGTAATGGCAGTTGTGATGAAACCTCTACTTCACACCTCTATGATTCACTTATATACTCTTTATATTAACTAAATATGCAACAGCCAATTCCTAAATGAATTTGTGTAATACATAACATAATAAAAATCAAACGACCTGATTTACACGTAGGTGATAAACATTTGAATCTTTCATAAATGTAATCCAGAATTAATTAAGCGACAGATATTATGACCGGAAGTCTACGAAAATATAAGATTCAATCAACGTGATTCAAATAATAAGTCACAAAGGGTTAAAACAACTAAGTTTCCTTTTAAAACATATGTTCTACCCTGGTTGTTGATGCTGTAGTTAATATTGATAATGTTTGAATAAGGAGTAGTAGTAGTAGTAATAGTAAAGGTAATAGTAGTAGTAGTAGTAGTAGTAGTAGTAGTATTGTGAGTAGTAGTAGTAGTAGTAAAAATATTGTTGTTAATATTGGCGTTGCTAACATTGATTCATTTTTACCGCCCTCGGACCTAACAAAGCATTTGAAATAAATATTGTTTCTAAGTTTGTTTCAAAAGATTGTTATGTTTGTGTTTCTTAAGTCCGGATAGAAATTCTTCCCCATTCGTCCATTTCAAGGTTTTGTCAGTGAAATAATGAATCATAAGGTACTGGTTTCCCCTAACCACCATTCTGTTTCAATCTTAATTGTAGATCATACATGTCCTGACGTCTTAGTCATGAGGTGAAAAAGGATCTCTTCCCATTAATGCAACAATACACGCCCAACATGACTCTATCAAATGATAGAAGGCGAGATAAAGAGAGAGTCATCGAACACAAACGGATTTACAAAATATAAATTAGTTAGATATAACTAACTACTTTTGATAATTTAACGCCTTTGCAAATCAAACCTAATAATCAGAAGGTTAAATAAGTAGCCATTTTAAAGTAATTGATACACCCATCTGATCTTCCGTATAGCAAGACGACAATGTATGACCATTATTGTATGTAAAACGTGGGAACATTTTAGATGGCAGTCTTTCTCTCTTCTCGTCATGAGCAAACTTCCATTATATGAGCACTACACTTCGTGGCAAACAATATTTTGTTCTTTACAGGTTAGGTTCCAGAACAGGCGATATATTGTAATCGCAGCTGCATATTATTGGTCTACAAACGTACGCAATACTGTGTGAAATAAGGGGTACAATGTGTAGAAAGAATATGTCTTGCAAGACAAGAATATCTTGGATGGGTTTTTTTTTTATAAGATACATAAATAACACAATGAACATAATAAATCTTTTTAGCAATAATTAAAACAAAATAACCATATATGATAAATCAAGACTGTGCTGTATTTGGAAAAATCCCAAATCGTTGCATATAAAATCTTGCGTTACACAAATTTTTCCACTCAGCTTTCAAGGCACCACAAGTAAAACATATAATAATAAAAAGATAAATGAAAATTGGGAATAGTTAAACGATCAAACCATGCAGCATATGAGGGTTGCTAGTGAACAAAGCACTGTAGCAAATGAAGAGGTACATTTCAGTAAGATTGTAAATATTGCATTCGTGAATGCTATATGCTACATCTTGTCCTTGCAAGAAGATGGGTGTGTTTTTAAAAAGATGATAATAGCAATTATCTGTAAACGAAAACATTTACCGTGTTAAAATTTGGTGACGAAGTAGAATTTTATTTCCACACTGATGGAAATCAACAGAATTGCATGTACAATGTTATAACAAGGGACGATAACAAGGGACGAGACATGTCACGACGCAGTGTACAAGCACATAAAGATGTGTTGCTGTTCGAGAGTTTTTATTTAAGTTGTCATAAAATGGTTTCCTTTACTGTAATTTAGGTACAAACTGTCGGCCAGAAGTGTGAAGTGTTAGATGAATGTGTTGTAATTATATTCTGGCAAGAAATGACCTTTTAATAACGATTTTCTTGCAATATAGTAGCGATGTGCCATTCAGTGCACGTGGAATTGAATTAGCCATTCGTACAGGAATACAGTGCAGTACATTTCTCATCTTTTAAAATTGCAGAAGCATAGCACAGTTAAGAAAGGGATATAGAATAAGGCAATATTGATAATTTATAAACGACAAAAGCAGAAGACTCAAGGATCCGAGAGGGATGAGTTACTTTAGCTTTTGGACATATTGCGTCCAAAAGGAATTTGTCAAATTATCGACATTTAGATGAAGAGCACAAAAACATTTATAAAATATAACTTGATCAGAGATTGTAATCAGAAGGCTGAATAAGTTACTGATTTAAAGTAAATGATACACCTGTCAGATATTCGGAATAGCAAAGAGACTATGTATGATTTTTTTATCCAAAACATGGGAACATGTTAGAGGCGGGTTTTTGAAAATATGTTATAACAAAGTGTATTTTGCGCTTTTGTCTCTTCTCGTAAAGAGCAATATTCCATTATAAGAGAACTTGTATTCTTGATATTCAAGCTTTGGATCTTTACAGGTTATGTTCCAGAACAATCGATATATTTTAGTCGGGTAAGCATATGATTGGTCTAAATGTTCGTTGTGAAATTCGGGGTACGGAGTGGGGAAAGAATTTGTCTTTCAAGAAAGGAATATGTTGGATGGGTTTTGTTTTATTTACAACATACATTTATAACAAAATCAACTATTTTTCATCTTTGCAACAAATAGAAAATAATCCTAAGTGATGTCGAAAACTTGAAATAGTTTCAGTTGGAAACATGCCATATTTCTTATTCTCTGGTGTTCTTTATCTGTATTTAGATGGTGTTGAATTTGGACAACTTTCAAATTGTCTGGTATAAAATCTTACGTACCCAAATCACTCCACACCATTTTGAAGACATCGCAAGCAAAAGACACAATAAAACTTAAGAAATGGGCATTTACGAACAATTGAACGATTCAGCCATGAAAGGTTGGTGGGATGCAGGCAAGCAAAGCAGTGAAGCAAACAGAGAACAACATTTCAGTCAAGATTGCAAATATGTTAAGGGAGAGGGCATGTTTGTCCTTGTGGGAAGAAATATACGACATGCTGTCATGATAAGACATTGTGTTTGTAAGAAAAAAGAAGATAGAAGCAATTTACTTGAGAAGAAACAATGGACCTATCCAGAATTTGGTGACGGAGTAGAAATTCATTTCTGCACTGATGCAGGGGAGCAGAAATGCAGCTACAATGTTATACAAAAATGGGACGAGACATCTCAAAGCACAGTGTATGAGCATGTAAAGATTTGCTTCTGTTCAAAGATGTTTTAGTCTTCGAAGAATAATAGTAAGCATATTCTAAAATTTTAACATTACTTTTTAAATTATGTTTGTTTAAGGAATGAGGCTAAATTCACTTTTCTCATTGCTGCTGTAAAAAACATTTTTTATATATTTTGTAGGAACACAAAAATAAGGTAGCATAATATGGGAATTACGTATCGAAATACACTATGCAACGGGCAATAAATCTGCTCCTTGATGATTAATTTGTACTTTACGTGTTCATGTTGTAATCGTGATCAAACTACAACTGTATTTATATTTATTTTCTACCTATAGACGCATAAATTGGAATGTTCATTGCATTTCGTTTGGTAGTAAGCAGTGATACCTTTCACCATAATCTTATGTTATATTTAATATATTCTGCTTTCAGGGAAACTCCTTCTCGAAGATATGAATATGAACAAAAGAGTGATAGTAATGACTATATTCTAACTCCGATTTAATAAAATTGAAATGACTTCTGGGTATAAAAACAAATAAAAGCAACTTTTGTTTTGTCTATACAACTGAAGGTAAAGGGAGTATTGTATGTAAATTATTCGTTTCGACTTATTCCATGACATTTCAATTCTAGGAGTTTTACCGTTTTGCCCTTTACAAGACGTTTCGCTTTCTGTAATCAGCACGTGAAAAGAAAATTACCTTAATTTTTATTAAGTTCTATTTCAACATTCATAACAACTTTTATCTTTGCACTATGCAAATATATGTACACATATGGAAATAAACTATTTTGTTACATATACATCTGTTCAAATCAATCGATCATTCCATCTTTAAATCATCGATCTATCATCTATTTCTTTATGTATATGTTTACCATTCATCAGCGTGTTCCTCTTTATTCTAATATTGCTAGCAATGCATAGTTTTATCCTAGCGATGAATGGTCAAACGCGAAGTAAAAACACGGTATACAATCTATGAAGTACTATGCTGTGAACTGCTAGGGGACCTTTCTAATTTCATTGAATCGTAATTATGTGGTATGTTCCAAGCTTGACTAGCGTTTACTCTTTACTGACTAGTTGAACTGAACAATTTGATAGGTACAACCAAAATGACAGTTTCAGTACTATGGCTAGGGCAATATACGGACTGTACTTTGCTAAGAAAACTATTTGAATTCAGATTAGATACAAGTTTGGATAGAACAACTTCCTAATATTTGTACATGAATGGGAGGTTAGAAACAGGGCGGTAGTTCTTTAAATCGTTATGGTCAAGCGTCGGTTACTTACACAGATGCTTTACAATGGCACTTTCGAAAAACGAGAGAAGTATTGATAACATTGTTTGGTGAAGTCAAAATTGAATCTAAGCACTCCTAGCAGCGGCAATGTCGGAATCTGATCGTGTGCACATAACGTTTGACCTCTCCATCACAACTGTATGTACCAAATCCATAAATGATATAAAGGAATAAATACATACATTGCGGTGTTCGTAACAAAATATTGAACATTAAATGATATGTTACTTGCCAACAGGTGTTAAGGTCGTACTAGATATGAAGCATGTTTGTTTTAAGCACAAATGCAAGTGTGGGAGATCCATTTCTTTCAATTTTGTTTTGGCTATTTGATATCATAAATGATTGAAAATGTGCTTATAATTCTTTTCATTGTAACAATAGATTTCATAGATGTCAAACTTTTATTAAACTTCGCTAGAAAAAGACCAAGCAATTTTGTCTCGTATCCAAAAACACCCATAGATATATACACTACTCTTAAAGCCACTACTTCATAGTATTTATTCTAAATTGTGCAGACGGTCAGATAACATTTGGTCACATATCATCGGTCGGCACAGTTCTTATAGAGAAACAATCACAATATTTCAATCATAACGTAGGAATAATAAAATTCATAGGTGATATACAGGAAAACATTCTGTGCCGATTAATACGTTGTGGACATTTGTGAAGACGAGAAATAAGGAGACACAGTGATTATACTTATGGTCAGGTGCTCACTTACCTTGCCACAAACTGTAGACTAATTGTTTTGATGAAATAAGCTTTCGATAATTTGTACAAACGCCCTTTTAAACATTTAAAACGTCTACTTAAAATGCATATTTGTGGAGAGAACAGTGCTTGTTTTAAGCTGAATACTGCTTTCATTATGTGTGAGGGACGTTTGAAAGTATCATGATAACAACAGAGTAGAAACAGAGGAGCATATTTATTTCATGACGTTCAGGTCCAAACTGACATATTGGCAAATAAAACCACACAAATTGCGTAAGTCATGGCAACAAGACACTGTACTCAAATAAAATTAATACTACAGAAATAATCTTATCGACATGGGGAAATAAACGGCAAAAGAAATCATGAAATGAAAGGAGAGGGCGAGTGATTTTAAGGGACGGGGAAACCGTTTAGAAAATTACACAGATATTTATGTTTTATATAACATAATATCTAAGCATGATTGTCCCATATCACCCCATCATTGTTCATGTTTAGTATAGACAAAAATATGTAAATAATTCTGAATGTTTGCTGAAAGATGTACCAATCAAACGTTGTCAAACTTCAAAATATTTCGTCTATGGTAATAGACAAACAAAAGGACAGTAAAACTCATTGCCAATTCTACGTCGGTCTTATGTTACACACTTTCTAACAGTAAAATGCAACTCTTCTCAACGGCCAGCCGTCATAAGTAAGTAATACTTTCTGATTCGAAACTGGATGAAATCAACAATACTTGTCTCTTTGAAGAAAATCAAAGTACTCCATGAAGACAAAAAAAAATGCGTTTGAAAAGATTTTAATTTATGTCTTTAGTAGGTAGTCATACGGTACCACTACATTTATATTGCCACTCATTAATAGGTTTACCACTTCGCTTACAGCCCCTCATTGATAGGTTTACCACTTCACTTACATTTACTACGTTTTCTTCTTGGTTAAGACCCCTATCAGACATTCCCACTTCTCAAAGTATGCTATTGCATTTTAAACCCATTTACTAGCATTGCAAACGTTTTCATGAAAACATAATATGATATTATCGTCTGTTGTCTCCTTGAAGTTATAAATGTATTGGCAAGTCAATGATTTTGGCATGTAAGAAATGCATTACATGTTTGTTTAACCAAATTTTACCTAGGTATCAAAACACTACCAGATATTGACAAAATAAATATGTTTAACTGTCAAATGTTGCGACTTCAAACCATAACATGTTAGACTAACAATATTGTATTTTATTTGCGCCAAATATGGTAATATTAGCATTAAGGTAATTGACCTTTAGTTTCATTCCTGTAGTTTCATTCCTGGCAAATACAAAATCATCAAAACATTTTTTTAAGTAACCCAAGGGAATATGCCATGTGTACGGTATTATCTGCATACAAGATTACAAGTATATTAATATAGATGTAAATTTAATCATCGCTAGATATTGCAATTCCAGAATTACCTTAAAGAACCAATATATATCAAGGTTATTCTAGTGAGAAGCTTAGGCAATATTATGTCACCCTGCGCCACTCTAAATACCCCCATATTTAAAGAAATCTACAGGAAACAAGTTTCACAAATCAGGCTTTGATGTTTGGGAAGGCCTGATAAAATATATAACTTGCTCCAATATGCTGCAGTGTATTTAACGAATAGAAATATATAATACAAGGAAAAACTAAGAAATATGATCCCATCAGTTGTGTTACGATTCTAGGTTTTAAATTGTGCAACAAAAAGAATGCGAAACCAACAATTCAATTTTAAGTAAATTCAACAAACAATTTATGTCTCTACCATACAAAGTGGACATTTAAGAGACGCTTACATTATTGTGACTTAAATCCCAAATACTCCTAATGTCATATCAAAATAAACAATATTGAATGTTCCGAATAATTCTAATAGTCTTGAATTTCCCGTTGTAACACATGGATGCAATCTAGTATGCTTTTAAATGAGTTCACAAAATTCCAAAGTAATGTTATAAACCCAAAACGTGAATTAGCACTTTAGTAATTCCAAAGAATATTTAAAATAAATAATTATTCTCGAATTACATCTGATTTCAACAACACAAGTGGACACCTAGAGACTGACATAAAACAGGAATGCATTGTGTATTTATCACAAATACCTATTGATTCGAATTTTCACTTGACCCATTATATAATAAAATGTGAAACATTCCAACGGAAAAACCTAGTCTAGCACTAAACAAGACTAACTTGTACTCTTTTTACGTAAACATCTTATTTACAATTTAGAATCATAGATAAAAGTTTGCTATCTAAACATTATGTTGCAACTGACACCACTTTCCTTGGGGTATCATTTTTTGTGGATTTCTGGGTTGACAAAAACTTCAAATAATGCGACTGAACAATTATATTTCTCTCGGAAACAATAGAGGGTCGGCACGAAAAGGACATCCATAGTGTTTCAATCAGAAATTAATATTTAGTTGCACTACTAATAAAAGCGGCCTCGGTTTCTTTTTTCTTCGCAACTCATAATAGTTGTAATAGTGTCATTAGCAGTGTGATTATTATTTTCAATACAGTTGTTAAAATGTACCAAACACATCAGAAAAGGTTGTGTTATTTGCTGTTAAAATGTACCAAACACATCAAAAAGGTTGTCTTATTGGTTGTTAGAATGTACCAAACACATAAAAAAGCTGTGTCAAAATGTACCAAACACATCAAAAAATGTTGTGTCAAAATCTACCAAACACATCAAAAAATGTTGTGTCAAAATCTACCAAAGACATCAAAAAAGGTTGTTATTGGTTGTTAAAATGCACCAAACACATTAAAAAGGTTGTGTCAAAATGTACTAAACACATCAAAAAAGGTTGCGTCAAAATGTACCAAAACACATCAAAAAAGGTTGTGTTATTGGTTGTTAAAATGTACCAAACACATCAAAAAATGTTGTCTTGTTGGTTGTTTAAATGTACCAAACACATTTGTGTCAAAATTTACCAAACACATCCAAGAAAGGTTGTGTTATTGGCTGTTAAAATGTAGCAAACACATAAAAAGAGGTTGTGTTATTGGCTGTTAAAATCTGTTATACTGGTCGTTAGAGAGGATTTTTATATATTTGCTGTTTGTTATGAATAATGAATCTGGAGCAACCAGTGGTTAATCGAAATTAAGTAGATCAGAGAGCCAAGGGCCAGAAAAAAACTTTCCTACGCTATCTACGTTGCTATGTCTGAAATATAATGAACTATTTCAATTTGAAAAATTTCATTTCACGTCAGTCAAATCATATTCAGCGTAAAGTTTAGCATATCACTAAAACGTTCACTCAACATTACTTTCCCACAAATTCGGACATTCCAACCTTTATCGAATCTGTAAGTTTTACATTAATTATTGTATAACCTCTTTCTTGTTTTCCAAATTCGGATTTACTCTAAATGCATCCACTCAATCTATGTTTCAATCTTGGCATGCGAGCAAGTAAAAGCCTGCTCTCCCTCTTTACTCGTGTGAAATCATGTACAAGTTGGGGATATTTATGGTATCACATACTAAGTGTTGAGGACACACCTCCAAACGACGTTGTCATCTGTTGGAAATAAGGTCAAATCTTGTTTCTACAAGCAAATTTGCAGAACAATGTAAAAACATGTTTTGTGGGTATGTTCCTGTTTACATACTCGGAGCTTGTTTAGAGATTTTGGAGTGTAATCGTCATTATAATAATCGCTACAAAATTTATTAATAAAGGGTAACTGATTGGATTGCCTAACAATTCATGGTCCATTCAGCAGAATACAGCCATACTAATGAATCAATACTCATCAGTATATATATATATATCTATATATATATATATATATATATATATATATATATATATATATATATATATATATATATATATATATATATATATATGTGTGTGTGTGTGTGTGTGTGTGTGTGTGTGTGTGTGTGTGTGTGTGTGTGTGTGTAAACATTCATGGGATATAGAAACAAAAAAGACAATTCAATTTTCTTTTTCAGAGAAAGCTTAGACACACTGCAAATACAGATGTTGAATTAGCAAACATAACCAATGATTCAGTAATTTGTGCATTAAACAACGGACACACATGAAAATTATACAAACACGTTTACTATTGAAACGGTAGTAAACAAAAATATTTTTAACTCTGATGGGAACAATATGATTTAAATATTTGTTCTACAACGTCACTCAATCTGTTCTGTACATTAACGTTGGAGTTATTCAGCGTCTCACTAAATTTATAAGTATAAAAAATTTTAGATACTTTACACTTACATATAATTTTCTTTTTGTCTATTTCAGCAACATATTGACATTGCCAAATAGATATATTCATCATATATATATATATATATAT
>JAECUM010071305.1:0-11879 GCA_016617855.1 Megalonaias nervosa | reverse complement strand
TATATATAACAATGCAAGGTGGTAAAACCTTGGCGAGACAGAGGTCATACTCTATACTGTAAATTCCCTGGCAAGGACATACAGTGATATAGTGTGATTATTAATATTCAGAAGTTGTGCCATATTATGATTGGGATGATAACTTAGGAGGTTGGGAGGTTGGGGTCAACTTTGTGACCTTCCTTGAGGTTGAGACATTTTAGACAAAAGATATAGACTACATTACTACATGTTTACAATTTTGCGAAGCTTTGGATTAAGATGGAGGATAGTGATAGGATACTGACTATTGAGGCGATTTCCACAAATGTACTGTTTTCAGTTCTTAAAGAAATGCAGTAGGTACTATATGTTGTGAAGTACGTGAGACCTGAACATGGACACAGCTCAAGGTTTGTTAAACACTTCCTTTTTTAATAGTCGCACAGGGTTTACATTTCGTATGTCCTGACTGGTGGAACTTCCCAGTCATTTTCGGTTAGGTCCTAGATTATATATCGAAGGCCCTTGCCCACTGTGATATCTGGTGTCAGGACAACCGGACTAGATGTGGACAAGCGTTGAATCCTCCACCATAATTTTAGCATGATGTTTAACCTGGAGTACCCCTGCTATATCAAAACAAAATGGACGGTCGCACGCAGTACACATACACAGCTGTTTGTAAAAGAAGATCATATAGTGATTAGTATACAGCACAATATCAATAATCAGTGTACTTTTTGTTCACACTTAACCCACATAAATTAGTAGGGGTGGGGGTTGTTTCCCTTGTAATGTCAACAGGAAATTTCGTGAAAAGGTTGAAGTTAACAAAAGCATAAATTGTAAATGATGTAAAGTGGCAGTAGGCTGGGTGACCAACATAAGACATGCATATAAGATAATCTTCCAGTGAGATGTTAAATTGCGTCGTGCTTCGCATCTTCGTCAACGCTAACATGGATTGACAGGTCCACAAGTATCGGCACAATTCAGTACGGGGGGCGGGGATGGTACTCTGTGTTGAAATTGCTACACATTAATATAAGTGTAATGTCTCATTTCTTTCAATTAAGTATCCTGCAACATTTAGTAGTCAGTGTTTGAAAGAATAACTTATAATTAAATTTATCAATAACTCTTTGACCACAGACTTTGGTGCAGTGCACAAGAAAATGTATCCTGTAAGTAGTTAAAATGAAAGGCCACTGACACTTACAAATAATCCATTATAGGACTAAATGATCATGGTTGGGTATTTATCGATGTGTAAATTTGACCTAATCACTCACAAAGTAAATAAAGTCCGGAAAACTTCATATAACCTTAGTGAGTGATTAGGTAAAATTTACACATCGATGAATACCCAGCCATGATCATTTAATCCTTATAATTCCAATTTACTTCCTTTCTAACATCGGATCAGCAGATTTAATCAACAAAACATTCACTTTTATGTACATCAAAGTTTTTTTTTTTTTTCATTACCCTCTTAACTGCGATAGAATACATAGCCCTATCTTCGCTAGCCAAGATTCATCGATTCTTTTTACAGTTATACAGGGTAGAATGTCATAGCGGGTCATACCAGTGATATGTTGTTATGATCATTATTTTCATATATAAAAAATGGTTGCTGCGGCTAAACCAGGAATTGTTTTATTTTTTTTCGAGAAATACGCTTGCGTATGGCATGTGTTGTTATAGCAAAGTCGTTGTTTCTTTCTACGCATCTTCGATCTTTCAAAAACAAAATCGTGTCCATTTTTAGACAAATACCATGGTTGACATATGACCCTGACTTTTAGTAACCGCTGCTGTAACATGTTGTCGAAGTGAAATGCAATAATTTCCGAAGAGTGGCTTCTAAAGCCTGCCGTATGCCTTCTTCGGCAAAAGGGGAGAGTGTTGGGGTGCAGGAAGGTCTGTGCAATTACATTGTTTTAAATTCTAATGGTCGATTTTAATCTGTGGCTTGTAAGTTTTTATCGGAAATCACAGGAGTAGGTGGGTGGGAGCTTGTTGTTTTTATTATTAGCGTGTAAGGCGTTGATATAGATAAAACTTCACATCAAATGATCTGGAAATATGGAACCAAAAGTAGTCCGCAGAATTTATCGATGTGCAAAAAATTCCAGCTCAGTATCACGTGACCGTTTACATCCAATCAAAACGTAGAAAAAGCAGTCAAGTCATGAAAATTGGAATTATTTAGTGGCAATAAGAAGTGGAGTTCTTTTATGAAACTTGGAGGAATTAAACATCAGCTGTTTTTCTGCACATAATGTTTGCAAATAAAATGGACTCGTCAGTCCTAAAGTAGCTTGACAGTACAGCATATAAAAGGTACGAAGACCTGTATGGGTCATAAGCAGCATTTTATGATGAAAACAACAGCACATTTTGTTTTTCCCGTGTATTTTGGTAATATTAATTATAATGACAGAAGTTTAAGAACCGAACAATTATGATGGTCCCCAAAATGAACTGAACAGTCTGGGATATTACCATATTCTTTTCTCGTATGTCTTTTGGTACATGCTGTGCATCTATCCATCTCTTGTACTACAATTGGCGATTCAATTAATTATTAATTAATGCATTGTGAGTTTAAACCACGAACCAATTTCTTAGTATCCTAGTAATGGGATCAAGGCAAGCTATACAAAATGTAAGGCTTTTATAATATTTCCCCTTTATGTTGACCACCAGCCACATTAACATGCCTCCCTGTATCCTGCTTTTTTAAAGCATCCCATGTTTATGCAAATGACTTTCACTGTACATAGATAACAACTAATTTACCTAGCGTTCAAACGTCATACACAAAAACATAAAAGACTGTTTCTCACAAATACAGAAAAACGTCATTAAATCATCACTAATTTCTATATAACTAATTGTACAAATAAGCGTCAACTCTTTTCCCTATACATGGCCCATTCAACACATTGTAGAATCCAATGTCGAAAAGCACCTCAATGTATACATGCATACATGTCATATTCACCATAACTACGCATGTTGAGCTATGCTTAGTTTAGCATTCACGATTAGTGACAATCGTAACATCCAGCAGAGATGAAGGAAGTACTTACATCTAAAGTATGCAACTGTACATATATCTTACCTGAGTGTGTGTGTGTGTGTGTGTGTGTGTGTGTGTGTGTGTGTGTGTGTGATTTAGATTTTTAATGTAGCTTTAACAATTTTTCAGTCATATCGCTACGATGTCTGCAGTGTGACAGTTTATAGTGATGTCTAGCTCTGGGGCATAATGCCGCAGACATGTGGCATGATGTCCCACCCAGTCACATTATCCTGACACCAGGCCGACCAGTCCTAACACTAACCTGTTAATGCTGAGCTTTTAGGAAAGAGGCAGCTGTTAGTTCCATTTTTAAAGTCTTTGGTATGACTCGGCCGGGGTTCGAACCCGCGACCTCCCGCATCCGAGGCGGACGCTCTTACCACTAGGCCACCGGAGCGGTCTATCTTACCTGATCTGTTTGTAATTTGATTAAAATTTGTCTTTTTCTTCATTTTAATCACACTTTTGTTTTGCGGGAAGTGCCTTCTCACACACTAGCGGAAACGCATACCGTAACTACAATAGTTTTCTTACAAGCAAATTTAATGCATTTCCCATTTATGAATACATATACGTTTGATTTTTTTTTTTGTTTTGTTTTTTCTTTTTTGTTTTGTTTTTTATTTTCTTTTTAGGATTTAGTTTATGGTAATTACTTTTCACTGCCTTTAGACGGGTATTAAGAACGAATGATATAAACTGTGGCGGATTAATATTTAGAGAACTTCACGCGATCAACAGACCTCTCTCAAATTAAATGCATGCATGAGATTCCATTGCCAGAAAGAGGCTAACTAAGCAAGCTGTAGCAGAAACTGCTGAAGTTACGGATGCCACCAGCAATACTAGCAGAAAATCAGCACAGCATTGTCGTGTGCCCCATTGTACGTCAGATTCGTGATATGATCCAAATTTCGTTTTCATTTAATTCTGAAGAATTCTACATTGAAAAAGCAGTGGATAACTAAGATAAGATAAGATGAAGCCCACTCTTTCAAGAGAGTTTTCTAAATTATATCCATGTTTACTCGCGTTTAAATGAAATTCTGAACCTTAATATTTGTTTTCGAAATATGAAGTACTGTTTTACATTTCATTTTATTAAAATTTTCCAGCTGGTTTTTTTTTTTTTTATAATTGTTATTCAGTATTTAAAAGTTTCTTCATTTTAAAGACCTGTTCTCTTTTACCGTATACATCTTTTAAAACATTCAGTTCCTACCAGATAGTAATATTTAGTAAAATCCTGAAATATATTTTCTTAGTATTGTGTATTAATCTTTTTATGCAACATATTTCGTTTTTTCACATTGACTAAGTTACAAAGTCAACAGTTGTGTGTTCAAAACATTTTCCAAAGGATGATTACAAGACATGGACAACATATCGAAAAAGACTATGCCCCGAAGCAGTGCCATCAATCTTTGATTGGGGCAGTGAAAAAAACACCCAGAAGACCCTTATAAAGAAAATTACTTGCTTCTGAAGAACCACTTACAATTTCTAAAAGGTAATTAAGAACTTGTTTTGTAGAATGAGAGGGAACAATAAACAAGAAAATATATTTTCAGATGCTGTTAAACCATGAATTTATTGCAACAAAAGTCATTGATATTGTAATACACAAAAATTGAACGCAACATTTTAATGCAATAGTTATTCGAAAACCGCAGTATAGCCAGGAAATTTAAAAGAGGCATTATTACATAATGGGTAATTGTAGATACAGCCGATGCAATATGTTAGTGTTGAGCTAACATTATAATGATATAAAAATTGTTGGATTGTACAAGGATGCTTTTTCATTTAACAGAATGGATACTGATGTAACGAGACAGATCTCTTGGTTGACACAGAAGCCAAATCCTTAAATGAGGTTCAAGAAAAATCTTTATTTCATAGAAGGATAGAAGAGTTGGAGGACAAACTTGGGCATTAATCGGAAAATTGTGAAAGACTGACAAACCAACTGCAGATAGAACGTTTTGGCTTAAATAGGTTTTCAAATGACAACTCTCTTACATTATTCTATACAGGTTTTTCCTCCTATGACACCTTCACTGCTTTCTTCACTTGTATTCAGCCATCAGCTCAAACCATGCGGAGTGCCTATTTTAAAAGCAGTAAAACTGTTAATCTGGCAGGTAGAAAACGTAGTATGCTCCTTATAGATGAATTCTTCATGTTTCTTTGTCGTTTAAAAGCTGTTCTTCTTGAAAAGGATCTCAGCGTTAGATTCAGTTGTTAGTAGCATATGGGGGCGATCTACGGACAGTGGGAAAATACATTACAAGACCCCCAGGGCCTGCCTATGGACAAGATTTCTACGGACAAAAGCACACCCTGGGGCGATCTACGGACAATGGGAATTAGCATTACAAGACCTCTGGGTACGTCCACGGACAAGATTTTTAGCGACAAAATTAGAGGGGTTGTATCCTGGCGACAAGATTTTTAGCCTCACGTAGACCTCTATGTTAAATTTAGAAGGTTGTGCCGTAGCCACAAGATTTATAGCCTCACGTAGACTTCTATGTAAATTTGGTCGTTTTCACTATAGCTTCAAGATTTATAGCCTCACGGGACCCTACTTTGTACCCTACGGACAAGGGGAATTGAACATGGGGAAATATTGGGCCTGTCTAGCGACAAAAAAAATATTGGGCCTATCTAGCGACAAAAAATATTGGGCCTGTCTAGCGACAAAAATATTGGGCCTGTCTAGCGACAAGAGGAATGGAACAGGTAGGGTCTATTTTTCGACAAGAGGAATGGAACAGGTAGGGTCTATTTTTAGCTACAATTTTTGGTAAATTTCTGTTTAAAAACCCTTGTATGTATTTATAGTTGCAACCTGTGGAAAACCCAAGTCTATACTTATAGCCTCAAAATTTCTAGCTTCAGTGACGTCACTGAACTGGCTGACCTGAATACTCGATACTGTGTGACGTCACTGAACTGGCTGACCTGAATATGCGATACTGTAGGTAGGTAGGTGAAATGAATTTGATATGGATAAAGGAAGTTTTATAGGGACAAAGACCAATACACACACAAAGGAAAGGGAGAAAGAAAAAAATCCCAATATCTCCTATCCACACCAACGAATGAGAATGCATAAAACACACCATACTTACTATTCACACCAACGAATGAGAATGCATAAAACAGACACATATATACTATCCACACCAAGACGGGAAGAGAAGAAAAGCATATCTACTATCCATACAAACGTACGCGAACGCATACAAAACACAAACCATATCTACTATCCACACCAACGTACGCGAACGCATACAAAACACACACCATATCTACTATCCACACCAACGAATGAGAATGCATAAAACACACTATACTATCCACACTAACGTACGCGAATGCATAAAACAGACTCATACCTACTATCCACACAGACTGGAAGAGAAGAAAAGCAGAGACCATATGTACTATCCACACAAACGTACGCGAACGCATACAAAACACACACCATATCTACTATCCACACCAACGAATGAGAATGCATAAAACACACTATACTATCCACACCAACGAATGAGAATGCATCAAACATACCCATACCTACTATCCACACAGACGGGAAGAGAAGAAAAGCACAGACCATATATACTATCCACACAAACGTACGCGAACGCATACAAAACACACACCATATCTACTATCCACACCAACGAATGCGAATGCATGAAACACACTATACTATACACACCAACGAACACGAATGCATAAAACATACCCATACCTACTATCCACACAGACGGGAAGAGAAGAAAAGCACAGACCATATCTACTATCCACACCAACGTACGCGAACGCATACAAAACACAAACCATATCTACTATCCACACTAACGGATGCGAATGCATAAAACATAATTTCTACCAAATCATCGACAGGAGCATGTCCAGAAGTAAGCCTTGGCCGTGGCAAAGGCTTTAGGCAGTTAAAGCGGATTGCTTCTCGTTCCTGAGTTTGTTTTTTTTAAAAAAAACAATCACCCAAAGGCCCTTTTCAGGGCCACTCACTTCTTTCGAAAAGAGATAATATTCATTTTGCCAAAATCAATTAAAACCCAAAATCCCTTTTATGTTTTTTAACCCTATGATGTACGTGTGTGAGTGCACGAGTGTAGGTCCTTATTATTCTAAACAATCAAAACCAAGAGACACTTACGTTTTTTCAGTCTGGTCTATTCTGGTACAAATTTTTACAATTCAATGTCACAACACAACACAACACAACACGTTTTTTAAAAAAGTTCATAGACTTCTTCTGTCTCTTTTTTCTTCACTCTCTCTGTTTTTTGAATTTCTTCACTGTCACAGTATTTTCCTCCTCTTCTTCCTCACTTTGTTCTCGTCTTCTTTTCTTTTCTGTCTTCTCTTTCTGAACGTGTCGGAGTTCTTCCTTTGCCGAGGGTACATCTTTTTCTTCTTCCTCCTCCTCCTGCTCCTGTTGTTTCTTAGGGCAGTCTGAAGACCAATGTCCTTTCTCTTGACAATGATAACAGGTATCCTGACTTTTGTCTCTTTTGACACTGGTCTTGCTGTCTTGACGGTCAAGACATTCTGTAGCCCAATGCCCTTTCTTCTGACAGATATAGCAAGCATCTTGACTTTTATCTCGAAAGGAGGGAGAGTAGTCCGTCGGCTTGTCTGAAGTAAACTTTCTTATCACACCTCGCAAAGCTCTAATCAGAAGTTCGATCTGTGTGGGTTCTTCCATCGTGCTGATCGGCTTGACAGTGAAATGAATACTGAGAGGGAAGTCACCAGCTCTTTATATATACACTGAGCCTGACAAAGATATATAGGGGTCCATGGCGTTTCAGATGTAGTCATTTGACTTTTTGCAGTCAAGATGAAACGATCGCAGCATTTCGTAAAGAAAGGAGAAGAAAGTAAGAGGCAGAAACGTGATTTATCTCCTCGCACAGTAGCTGAAGTCTTGGCTCAAATTCATGCCAGCGATTTTGAAGATGAGATGAGTGAGCCAGAATCTAGGCCCAGACAGTCTACACCAAGTCAAAGACCATCACCACCAGTAAACCCTGAAAAGTATTTCCACATTCGAGAGACGGATAAACGCTCCTCTAGAAAATTTAGAACTGTGGCCTACACGTACACGGTGAAGTTTAAAGATTTCAAGTCCGATGTACCGTTGGAGAATGCAAAGGGTATCATCACCGATGTGTGGGATTCTTTGTTAACCACACTGAAACGGCAGTGTGAAGCTAAAGAAGACGATCGCTTGAGACTTTCCGTTAATCACGACAGTTTGAAGTCCCCCGTTTGGATCGAGTTTAGCAGCCCGGCAGAATTGACGCCTTCCAAAGTCATGGACAAGATTCAACACATGCAACAATCCAACGACAAGTGTCACATCACCGACGGGAAAGCGACACTGTTCATGACCCACGTTTCTCTTCCCCAAGGGACAAGACAACGCAAAAAGGTGTTATTGGTGGACGGCCTTCACAGCACCAAAACGAGCCTCGTCCGAATGAACAACCCTCAAGACCAGATGTGTTTAGCCCATGCCATCGTGGTGGGACGATCGTATGCCGACAAGAACGACACGGCAGAAATGGAAATGAGCCTAGCAAACTATTCAGAAATCTATCCGAGCCAAACAACGAAGAGAAGCAGAACTCCTGTTACAGCAAGCGGGGCTATCCAAATACACACCCTGCGGCATTCCTGAAATGCAAAAATTGCAAGACGTCATGGCTCCACGCTATACCTTGAAAGTATACCCTCAAGAAGTACGCGGACCTCTGTTGTTTCGAGGCAAAAATTTCAAAGACGGAAAATACATTCACGTCTATCATCACGATGGACATTTCGATGCCATCACCAGTATCACTGCATTCCTGGGATACAGTTATTATTGTGAGAAATGTGACTATGGCTATAACAATCGAGAGCAACACAAGCATTGTGGATCGAAATGTGAAGGATGTTTAGCCTCTAAACCCTTTCTAGACCAAAGACAAGAACGAATGCATTGTCCAGCTTGTCAGCGCACTTTTGTCAGCCCTGCCTGTCACCAACAACATCTGAAGACGCAAGGTTCACAGCAGAAATGTGCTTGTCAACTCCTGAGATTGTGCCCTACTTGTCGACAAGGCATACGTACCAATAATGCCAAGGCGCACGTCTGTTCAGGAAAGAAGCGATGTCACATTTGTCGCCAAATCGTGGACTTGGAACACCAATGCTACATTCAAAATTACCATTCCAAACATGAAGAAGAAGAAGATAACCAGAAGAAAGGCCATTTCATCTGTTTCGATTTCGAATGCATGCAAGAGACTGGCATTCATATTCCTAATTTCTGTGTAGCTCACCGACCGTGCGAGAAGTGCATCCAAGAGCCTATCTTTACTCATTGCCCTCACTGCAGCAAGATTCCTGGAGGACGTGAAAAAAATCTTTCGGAGACCGAACACGCTGACCGATTTTGACCAATGGATCTTAGACCCTATCGACGAGACGTGGAGCCAAGAAGACATCGAACATTACGGAGATTGTCATCGCTATGCCACGGTGATGGCTCACAATTTCTCGGGATACGATGGGCAATTTCTCCTCAGATACTATACGGAACAAAGTACCGAACATCCTAAAGTGACTTTGAACGGAGCCAAAATCATTTCCATGCAAGTGGGTCAAGTGCAGTTTAAAGATTCGATGAGTTACTTGGTCATGCCTTTGAGCCGAATGCCTAAAACGTTTGGAATGACAGAAATGGCCAAAGGCTATTTTCCACACTTTTTCAATACCAAAACCAATCAACACGCCGTTCTACCCCATTTGCCTGAGGCTCACTACTACGACCCCGACAACATGTGTATCAAACAACGAGAAGCTTTCTACGCATGGTACCAGACCCACGCCTCGCACCCTTTCGACTTTCAGGAAGAAATGTTAAAATATTGTCGTTCCGACGTGGACATTTTACGGCTTCGCTGTGGAAAATTTCAAGAATTGTTCATGGAACACGGAGGGATCGATCCTTTGAAAGAAGCTTGCATCATTGCAAAATCGTGTTCCTTAGTGTACCGGAAACGATTCATGCCCGAAAACACCCTAGCTGTCATCAGTCCTCAAACGACCAATTTTGTCAAACGTCAATATTCGGTCAAAGCCCTACGCTGGCTACATTACTTGTGCGACAAGGAAGACAAATGGATCCAACATGCTCGCAACGGAAGAGGCGAAAAGACCATCGGAAGGTATTCGGTGGATGGCTGGGACTTAGAAAACCCCAAGATTCTGTACGAGTTTAACGGGTGTTTATTTCACGGATGTCCTATCTGCTACCCTCAACGTAGCACGAAAAATAAGTTTTTACAAAGGACCATGGAAAACTTTACCAGCCCACTTGTCAGCGACGCTTGAAGTTAGAAGAGCAAGGATACCAAGAGTTAGAAATGTGGGATCACGAGTACGATCAGCGATTGAAAACCGATCCCCAGTTTAAGCTCATCGTGGGAAATTACAAGCTGGTGGACCCACTGAACCCAAGGGACAGTTTGTACGGAGGACGGACGAATGCCACCTGTTTGCTATACCAATCCGACGAAGAGAAAGAAGAGGAAATTAAATACTTGGACGTGTGTTCTCTGTATCCGTACGTGTGCAAATATTGTCACTTTTGCTGCAGGGCATCCGCAATTGCTGACGGAACACATTGACCTGGACAACATTCGCCAATACAAAGGATTAATCAAATGTAAAGTTTTGCCTCCCACGTACTTGTACCATCCCGTTTTACCTCACCATTGCCAAGGAAAACTGATGTTTCCCTTGTGCCGTTCTTGTGCCGAAACGTGCAACCAAGACCCATCTTGTCAGCACACCCAGGAAGAACGCGCCTTGACAGGAACGTGGGTCAGCGTGGAATTGTTTAAAGCTCTGTACCTGGGATACCAACTGTTAGAAGTATACGAAATTTACCACTTTCCCCAAGACAGAAATATACCACAAGGGCAACGAGATTCAGAAGGCATTCTCGCAGACTACGTGAATGCCTTTTTGAAACTGAAACAAGAAGCCAGTGGCTATCCTTCCTGGTGCCAGATTCCCGAAGACCAAAAGAAATTCAAAGACAAATACTGGGAGCAGAAAGGTATCATTTTAGACCACATCGAGAAAAACGAAGGAAGGCGATCGTTTGCCAAAGTGATGCTAAATTGCTTGTGGGGTAAAATGGCACAACGACCGTGTTTACCCAAGACGGAGTATTTGACAGAACCTTCTAGCTACTTCCAGATGATTCACGACAAAACTAAATGTATGAAACACGTGGAAGTCCTTCGTGAGGACTTGATCTTAGTCAATTACGAAGAAGAACTGGACTTTGTAGAAGCCGAAAAATTTGGAAATGTCATCATTGCGGCTTACTTAACAGCTCATGCTCGCTTAAAACTGCACGAAGCTATAGAGCTGTTAGGAGATCGTGTGCTGTATTTTGACATGGACAGTTGCATCTACATCGATCGTCTGGGTCAACCTCACCCTGTCATCGAAGGAGACCGTTTAGGAGCCTGGACGGACGAGCATCCCGATGACAAGATTCTAAGTTTTGCAAGTGGCGGTCCCAAAAATTACGGCTACAAGTACCGGAACCCACAAGGAGAAGTGCACACCGAGTGTTAAGTGAAAGGATTGACTCTCAATTATCGCACCAGTCGACTGGTGAACTTTGGCGTCTTGAAAGAAGCCTTGCAGTCTGGGGAGGATGGAAATTTTAAAGTGACCACCCACGAACCGCACA
>JAECUM010071298.1:0-16329 GCA_016617855.1 Megalonaias nervosa | reverse complement strand
ACCGCGCGAAGTACTTTGCAATTTGGATGTGATTTCAGCAGCAATTTTCAAGTTAAAAAAGGAAATTATTGTGACCAATTCTAAACGTGTCATGTACCTGCAAGAGTTGAAATCATATGTGCAAATATTGAACACCAAAGACTTCGTACGTGTTGAGACCTCGAAATGAAACTAATCATCAAGTAGACATCGTACAATGTTTGTAGACCAGCTACACTTAGGTTAAGGTACTTTCTTTTCTGACAATGAGATCCTTATAATTTTAGTTGAAGTTCTTAATATGCATGAAATTTCAAGACCTTGGATTGTTGCTAAACAAGAAAAACTTGATTTCTTGAAATCCGTTTAAAAAGCCTGTTTCTACATGTCTCTTCATGTTCGTCACAGGACGTTAATAGCTAAAACAAGCTACAATAATAATAATAATAATAATAATAATAATAATAATAATAATAATAATAATAATAATGATAATAATAATAAAAATTAATAATAATACCACCAGCAACCACCACCACCTCATGAATAATAATAATAATAATAATAATAATAATAATAATAATAATAATAATAATATTATTATTATTATTATTATTATTATTATTATTATTATTATTATTATTATTATTATTATTATTATTAATATCCAGGGCAGAAACACCAGCAACCACCACCTCAATAATAATAATAATAATAATAATAATAATAATAATAATAATAATAATAATAATAATAATAATAATAATAATAATATTATTATTATTATTATTATTATTATTATTATTATTATTATTATTATTATTATTATTTCTGTCCAAACATCTATTGATTTTACTGTAATTGATAATGATTAAGATTTACTACGGCAGCGATGAGTTTGGTGAACTGATTTCCTCGGTTTTTTTTTCACTAATCTTCAGATTTCCAATGGTATCAATGATTTTGGGAATGGAATGGGGTAAATAATATATCAAGATGGGATGGGGTACATAATATATCAAAATGGGATGGGGTAAATAATATATCAAAATGGGATGAGGTAAATAATATATTAAAATGAATGTGGTAAATGATATATAAAAATGGGATGGGGTAAATAATATATTAAAATGGATGCGGTAAATCCTATTATTAAATCGGACGGGGTAGATAATATATTAAAATGGAATGGGGTAAATATAATCTGATGGGGATACATAATATGTTAAATAAAGAAAGCAAACAATAAAACAAAAGAAGCCAAGGAGGAATGTTTAAATATTATGTCTTTTATTTAGTACCTCGGTAAATCGCTTCGAAGTTTCATGAAAAATGTACTCAACATGACTCCGTGAAGATAGTATACGGCAATTATGTATATATTTTATTCAAAATCATACATATTCTAAATTCTGTGCGACACTGAGATACTTATTACAGATAAATCTATTAATGTAGTTTTATTCACTCCTTCCATCGAAAACATGGTCCGGATTGCTCTGAAAAATTATACTGATACTCGTTTATTATAATTTGAACTTTAGATTTCTGTGCATTACTTTTTGAACATTTTTGTTTAATAATTTACCTAAATCTCCGTTCTCAACATATGCATTTCATGAAACATCTACTTACCTTTAGCATGGACACCTATTTTATACAGAAAGAAGCTTTATTCACAAATTCGAACTTTAATTCGCGTTTCACCGGTTAGCTTTCAACACTTATGTTTTTCAAGTAGACAGAGGCTGGATTTTCTAAACAAAACTCTATCTCCAACTATTTTCCACTCAATCTGTTAGCAGTTGAGTTAAAAGCTAATCTCCTCTAATTCATGTTCGTTTATTTTTCCAGGGAAGACAAATTATTTTAATATCTACAGGAATAAACTTCCGTTCCTTCGTTTTCGTGAAATGTTTGTAGATATCGTTCCATTCAAGGGATAATGTTTTGAATGAGAAAAGTGTGAAAGAAATAGATATTTTGATTGTGTGTGAAATTTATCTTCTGTATAAAAACACAATTATTTAGTTTCTGTAGATCAGTGTACAAAACTGTCAAAATATAACAGATCTTATTCTCTGGTAATCCAGCGTTGATCTGCTGGTCCATTAGATAACAAACAGAGAGCGCCGTTCTTTTCCAACAGATAAACTATTTAGACTTGGGGTGGTCAGACTCGACTTTTCCAAATTTCTAAATAAACACAGTGGCTCCGTATGGGTGGGCCTTTGAGAGTACAGGGCATGTTTAATGAGAAGTCGCTATCTGAATGCAGTAAGACGATTGGACTATTAGTTTCGAAATGCGAGTCACGTGATTGATGAATGACAACGGAACATCCCTGGGGGACAAAAGCGACATGAGTTATGTTTGTATATACCTCCATATATCCAGTAATCAACTAGTTAACGGCCTGCATAAAAACAATTACACACAACGATTATTTAGCTTCTTGTTTAACAAATACTTAAGAACATATATTGGGAGAACCTCCCGAGACCTGCAATTTCTTGGCTCAGCGGCGTGGAAGGTATATGACTCTTCTGGGTCTGTGAAATCACGTTTGTGCAAGCCATAAAGATTAATGTGACTGTCACCGTCATATTGTTTTCTATTATATTACACACAATGACAGAAAAGGCTTTATTCTGAATTAATCTCTCTTCAAGTGGAAACTGAAGCAAAATCTACGAGGTAAAATTATGTGAATTTATAAGAACTGCATGATGTCTTCAAATCAGATTGATTACTTTTACATGCAAACGGGATCACCCATTTATAATGGAGTCTTATCCTCCCCGGCGGGGCATGTCGCCCCAGTGCCGTACCCGTATTCAGGAATTTGTTATTCCACTTTGGATCTTAACCGGGCCTACGCACTGCGCATGATCGAGGAGATGCGGAGACATGAACCGCCTCAGAAGCCGCCATATTCTTACATCGCCCTCATTGCCATGGCAATCAAAAATGCCCCTGACAGGAAAATCACACTCAACGGAATATATCAATTTATCATGGAAAGATTTCCTTATTATCATGACAACAAGCAAGGATGGCAGAACTCTATTCGGCATAATCTCAGTCTGAACAATTGCTTCATTAAAGTCCAGAGAGAAAAAGGAAAGCCAGGAAAGGGCAATTACTGGACCCTTGACCCCAATTGCGAGGAGATGTTTGAAAACGGAAACTACCGACGAAGGAAAAGGCGTCCAAAGATTACTGCAGACTTGGAAAATGAGCAGGAAGCATCAAAAAGAAATGTAAACATGGAAACAGTTGAAAATACGAGTTTTATTGAAGAAAACGCGATAGATAAACGAGCTATCAATAAAACGGACAACGACAGTGGAATCAATGTTTGCTGTAGTTCAGACGATAACCATTCTTCAGATGGCTCGGAGCAAGAATTGGGGATGAAGCAGACATGTTCAATATTGGGTGGCGTGAAGGAGTTTGCAAATTCTTCCGATTCGTACAATATTTTTTCAGCTGGTGTCTGCAAGGACAGTTGTGATGGAGATGAGATTTGTGCCAGCAAGAGGAAGTTATTCACAATTGATAGCATCATAGGAAACAAAGACAGTCTGAAAGATGACGTGCTGAAAATGAGTAATATAGACAAGAGTGACAAATCTGAACAAAAATGTATGAAGAAAAGAAAATCTGACATTTTTGACAGAATACCAAGCCCACCACCGAAAGTGATCGATCTTAAGAGTGGGTCTCCCACAAACCTTCAGCTGTCCCTTTCTCACGGATTATACGGATGGAATTTCCAGTCGGCAACGCCCATGTCTGCAGCTACTCATCATGGATTCAGAATGCCAGCTTGTCATCAACATTTTAGCAACCAGCTTCAGCAGCATCTGGCGACTGATATATATCTATCTTCCGAAGGTAGAGGGCCCGTTTCCTTTCTCTATCAAGGTCCCACGGGCATAAGCACAAACTTGCTCCCAGTATCCGTATCTTCAGGAGAAGCTGACATGAAATCTTGGAATCTGCGTCCTCACATGCAATCAACGCCAAGAATTAATTAGCAGAAGGGTATGATTCAAGATGACCCCAAAAGAAATTTTGCATTTAGGTAGAAACAATTTCAAATTATTGTAATTTAAATTACATGGCATGGTAAATGTATCTTGTTTATTCTTAAAATTCTGAACAAAAAATTTCTGTTATTTGTCAAGTTTTCACACGACTTCAACTCTCAGACTTGATCAAAATTTTTCAAATGAAGAAGAAGAGATGTAAAATACGCTTTGAGGGTGAAGACCTGTTAATTTGATATGTACCGACGATTTGTTGCAAATCATTCTATGTCAGTCAGCAGCTTAGATTTGTAATTATAATTTATAATTAAGAGTTTCCATTAATATTTTGCTCTACTGCATGATCATTCTATCATGAATCTGATTCCAGTTTTGATTCTGATACCAAAATCAATTTTAACCCGTGAATTGTAAAGACTGACACCTAAAATGCTCATAAATAAAATTGGTTTTTAATCAAACAACTTAGGAAAGTTAAAATACTTTTGTTATCAAGGTTCATTCACCGAATTTGAACTACAAAAATTCGGTTTTAGTAAATTATATCTGATGTAATTAAATCGAAAAGAAGTAAAAAGATATTATTCCTGAAAGTATACAGAGCTGCGTCGGACGGAAAGGCACCCAGGACGAACTTCGTCTTTGGCGCTCTCCCCACTCCCAGTGCAACCTGTTTATTTCTTAAATGTATTAACAAGCATAAGAATAATAAGGTATGTATTTTAATTGATAAGCTGTTCGTTTATTTAAATAAAATACAGAATAAAAGATCATATTCCGCAAAATGGCGCACTCATATCGCCCGCCCCTTATGACAAACCCTGTATATATTGTAGACGTACGTTTTTTTAGAATTTGAGCATTTATCTGTTCTTCAACCTTTCCTGAAACCAACGACATTATAATTCATTTGAGATTTTTTTTTTTGTCGCAAAAATATCAACGTGGGAGTATGTTTTATGATAAATTGATTGTCAACAGTAACATACCATTGTATTAAAGGTACTAGGCAGAATATATGTTATATCAAAAAAATACCAAGCCAGCCTTGACAAAGAAACAAATTATAGAAAAATACGTGTTTTTTGTTTGCAAAATGAAAAATAGTTGTATTTGGACAAAACAAAGGGGGATATTAGCAATCCACGAGTTAACCTATTGCAATGTCTTTAATAGCGTTTTTTTTTAAAAAAAATTTCCTCCAAAAGTCTGAATCATTAATCTAGCTTTTCATTCATTCATTCATTCATTCATTCATTCATTCATTCATTCATTCATTCATTCATAAATAAATAAATAAATAAATAAATAAATAAATAAAACGAATAAATAGAAATGGAATTCAACTTTATAATTGAAATATAAATTATAACCTTAAAAACAGGAAAATTATTATTTTTAATACATAATTTCTGGAAACTTCGCAGGAATTTTTCCTTAAAATAGCAAAGTAGATATTCTTTTGAAATCGGTGATATTCCTAAATATCAACTTCAGAACCTATTTGTAAATGAAAAGGAAAAGGACATCAAGAAGATAAAAATTAATCATGGAAGACATAAAGATGGTGGAACACAAATAAACAAATTTATATACTCCCTTCATTTTGCCAATAGTCTGGTGCACAATTTTTTCGTCAAAGTTTCCCACTTATCATAAAAACGAGATTTATCAACCATGATTTTTTAAAATTAATTTTCTCTATTTTCGTATATTCACAGAATTGAAATGAATAACTCGCTTAAATGCTTGTGTTATGTGATCACACATTCGTTTCTTTTTCTTCGAATCATATCGTGAACAGTGACATGTCTAATCTGTGATATTAATTAATGTCTCTAGATTTAAGTTCTGGTCTTTAAAATTTGTCTACCCCTTTGTATGTAATGTAATAAATGCATGCACAACACACACGCAATATATATATATATATATATATATATATATATATATATATATATATATATATATATATATAAAATAAAACCTTATTCACGCTATTTGACTGTATGGTTATTGTGTCACTTAACAATACGAACCATTGTGTCTTACTTACGTTTAAATATTATTACTTTTTCCATCATTGACGCTGGAGCATTTCTTTTTAAATTGATTTAAATAATGAATCAGACTGATTTACCCTTGTTGCGATTTGGAATTAAAGTTGACGTGAGTGTATGTAGATTCGAGTTTGATTATTCATCCGTGTCTGCTTTTTTTTTTACCATTAACCTGTCAAAAATACTTAGACTACCGGTAAGCTGAGAAATGAACAAAAGTTCAGAACGTTTCATTCTTGATATTTCATTAACATTTATAGTCATAGAAGCAAGAGAATGAGTTAAAGAATGAGTGAGTGAACGAACGAATCAACGAATGAATGACAGAATCAAACCTGAAAGTATCATATTTTGGCCATATTGTAATTCAGTACAGCAGCAACCTAGATACTTTTCAAGAGTTATCCCCCTTGGAAACAACCCCGGTTTTTAACGAGATTGCTATATCGTGATGGTGAAGAAGTTTCCCAAGTTTTGTATGGACTGATTTTCTAGAAGCATTGTATGTAAATATAATAGTCTATTAATAGTGACAGCGTTGTACATCTCTGATTGTATCTTTTGCTTGAAACATATTTTCATTGGCATATTTACAGCACATATGAACAGACTACAAGTTTCTATAACTTAGTTACATCCCTCCTACAAATACATGAGTAGGTACATAAAAAGTGGCAAGGATTAACAGTATGTGTGGATAAGAAATACAATGCATTAATACAAATGAACATCCAAAAATTCATCGTACGAGAAAGGTTAGTACAAAACAAATGTACAACAACTAATTTAAAGAAGAGTGGGAGCAGGGGAACTTTAAAAAGGGTTCCGTGGCGAGTCCTGGAGGAAGATCATAATAGGAGATACTTTTGTCTTAGACGATTATTGAAATCGTATAGTTTCTTTAATATAATTTCAAAGATGCAAGTGTGTAGATCATTTGATACCTCTTCCGATCCAAACAGCACGGCATTCGTGCTCATAGGAGTGAATAACTGGTTTACGCAATGCTTTTATCTCAGTCTTGGTACTGCATATTTCTTACAACTAAAAATATAATGGTTAGCAGTCTCATCGTGCTCTCTACATATGCACAACGGACTTTTAAAAGCATAGCATGTAAATATAATTATCCATTAGTTGTAATAGCGGTGTACATTGATCTGTCTGATAAATTTAAAAAAATATTTATAGCTCTTTAATACCTTGGTACGTGTGCAGGGCAAACAATTACTGCGATATTTGTTTTAAAAAGTATAAAGGATTATTCATTAAATGTTTTATAGGAAAGTATCAGATGTCTAACTATATGCATATGATTGTACAGGGAGTCTAATTAATTGTTTAAAGGTAACTATACAAATTTAGACTTACTCAGAGATACAAATTAATATGTAATTAATGGAATACGAAACTTACTCTGAGATACAAGTGTATATGTAATTAATGGAATAAGAAACTTACTCTGAGACACAAATGTATATATCATTAATGAACAAAAGAGAACTCTACTTTGTGTTATGGCTCACGAGAAACACTATGGATGTTAGTCGATACAATGCAAAATACATATCGTTTAATAAGCCAGTTTCGTTACCACTGTATGCAACATCCAACATGCATCTGTGGTTTAATTTTTAAAACATCAGTCAAAGAGTAATAAAAAGGTTACAAACGTACTAATGGAAATGAACCATTTTATTTGCAAATTTACTTTACGAAAGACGGGATACAGTATATTATCGGGGCTTGATCAGTAAGTCTATAAATAGATATGGATTTAATTATACCTAATTAGGAATTGCCATGTACGATAATCGTTCTTTGCACCAGAACAGTGAAACTTTTTTAAACTGCTCTATCACCATCATCATCGTCGTCGTCGTCATTGTCGTCGTCGTTGTCGTTGTTTTATTATTAACCACAATAACAACAAGAATAGGGCAAATGAAAGCATAATAAATGCAAATCACCAATTACTCCCAGAATACAAATTGAATTAAAGCAAAATAAAATATGACATCTTTGGCATGAACTTAACATAGCAGAAATAAAAAAAAAACTCCTTGGAAATAAACTGATTTTGTTTCAATTTTAAAATCACCCAGGGATCTTGTGAAATCAAATTAACAAATACTTAGCTATGTGTGTTCATTCAAGTTTGATTTTAATAATGTACATAGCTTTTGTAAATATCGCTGTCGGAGAGATCAATAAACTTTAGATCTGTTTTTAATGCTTTAGACTACATTTCATTTCTGAGTGTTCAAGTTGTCGCCTTATAATTCAGATGTTTCTTTTCTTTCTGTATATTTTACTTTTACAGTATATGCCTTTTCCCCATCATTCTTCCACTGAATTTATATGTATATTCCTGTCTGATTAATATATTGCCATCTACATGTAGTAAGTCTACATAATAGGCGAGGATTAAGGTCCATGTTTTGGAGATCTGAGGAAATTCCCCATCCATTTATTTTTAGTAACCTATAAGATAAAGAGCTGCAATGCCTTTTAGGGTGGATTAAGGTTATAAACATTATGTTCCGAATGATGTTTTTTTTAAAAAAAATGTTTTTAAAGATTTGTATTCCTTTTCTAGAATTGTAACATCTTTACCTTTTATACTTTTGATGTTGTACTTGAAGTTTACGTTTAAATGGAGGACTTTATCTTTCAAAAGGTTTTGTTTTTATTCTTCAGTTTTACATTTTACATTGAATTGGCAACATATATCCATTATTTTGCTGACGTGCATTAAATGATAACGCATACATACATACATACATACATACATACATACATACATACATACATACATACATATATGCATACATACATACATACGTACATAAATACATACCACTTACGTAAATGTGAAAGCTGTAATTTGATCGGTAAATCGAAAGAACAGAATATCACAGTGAACCGGTGATTCTCAGATCTCCGTTACGTAAGAGATCTCGGTTTTAATTAGACTGTCATTAAGTGTTCTTTCGATTCTGCCTTTCTGTCCGAGAATTTTCTTTATGTTGTTATCTATCTATCAATCTATCTATCTATCTATCTATCTATCTATCTATCTATCTATCTATCTATCTATCTGCCGGCTTGTCTTCGTGCGTGCGTGCATATGTATGTATGTATGGATGTATGTATGTATGTATGTATGTATGTATGTATGTATGTATGTATGTATGTGTGAGTGTATGCGTATGTATGTGTGTTATGTATGTATGTATGTATGCATGCTTGTATCCGCATGTCTATGTCTTTCTTTCTGACTGCTGATTGTCTGTCTGTCTCAGGAAAGAACACGCAAAACTCAAACTAGCAATGAGTTAGTTCTCATTCTGAGGTCTTAGCCCTTTGACTTTAGGTTGGAAACTTTTAGATCGAACTCGATAACCAGGTAAAACAAATTATTAGAATAGATAAGGTGAATTAAGAGGTGCGATCACTGCATGGACTTGGAAATACCTCGCCCCCGCGACTTCGAATCTATTGAGTTGAAATACCAACCATAAAGAGTATAAATGGCTGAATAGATTAATTCATATACTTGACAAATATCCGCATCACGGGGTTTTCCTGACTTCAGGGAGTTAGCGTCAAGCCAGGGTCAAATCTTGAATGCATAAATTTAATGCCACATTCACCGGCCTAGTATAAAAACCCCATATAAAATAAAATACACAAGTGAGGTCAAAAAGGTCCATAATTTTGGATAGCTGTATTAAAACAAAAGCATAAGAATATTATCCACTTGACCAGAGAAGTCAATGGCAGTTCATAGCAGAATAAGTTTATGCACCCCAACCCCAAATTTATACCTGCATTTGTCACGTCCGAAGGTCATTTTTGACACCATGTGATGCTCACAATGCAAACACAGTCCCTTTTCCACACAATCCCTTTTCCTAGACGATAATTCTGCAAAACAGTGTGTACTAAACAGGCTGATGCAATTGAAAATAGTTGTCATCCAAGCCGTTTTTTAAAAAGATATTCTATTTGCCCCGAACCCACATGTTTGCTGCTATGGGAGGCTAGCTCTTCTTCCTAGCCGACTGTTGGTATTTCACTATCTACATATAGCAGAGTAACTGTGGAAGGTGTATAAGTCTGACATCATTTTCAAGAAACTGAGTGTTTGAAGAGGGTACGGAATGTATATTGCCAGGTCAAAAGTCAGTTGTTGTTTTTGGTTCAACGCCATTTTTCAGCGCATGATAGGCTATAAATGGCGGCTAGTATATCTGGTGGAGAAACAATTCGCAAAAATCATGGGAAGAACCACCAACTCACGGGAAGTTACTGGCAAGCTTTCTTACTCACCCACGCTGGCCGAGCCTGAGACTCAAACCTACTCGGACAGAGGCGTGATGATCTGTAAAGGCGCGCGCCTTTGACCACTTGGGGCCCCTCAAAAGCCAGTAATCACACGATTAAGAAAAACCAACTTAATTTATCGACACGTGATTGCAAACGGCTAATGAACAAATATGATTTATTCTTTAAACTTAAATTTTAATTTGTGTACTCTAATGAATATCTTGAATGTAGTTTGAAGCTGCGTGTTTGTAGAAAATGCTACTTCTTTTTAGAACATCCACCCCAAGCCCGATGATGTAAAAACAGCATGGCACCAACTATAAGAAATCGACAGTCTGAAGTAAACGATAACTTAGGTAGCTGATAAAGATTTTGATAGTAGAAAAATATCTGAAATAACATGAATGTCACATTGCACGATTCAGAATCTTTGCAATTTTTGGCACAAAGGGGATCCAAAAAACGACACATAAGTGGGAGACCTGAATGCAACCTTTATAGTCTGTCTGTTAGCGTTCTTGTTCTGAAAGAGTTCTCAACATAAGATAAAAGACATTAGGATTCGGAAGAGGCACTCTAGCAAAATAATCTGATTTCTCAGCAAAACGGTGCATAATGTATTTCATGGTTTAAAAAGAGACCTATCTGGACACTTGAAAACCAGCAGTCAAAAGTAATTTTTAGCGATGAAACTTGATTTTGTTTTGAGGACGATTATTTGGAGAAAACCCGATGAAAAACGGTAACCTGAGTGTTTAGATATGTGCAGTAAACTGTTGCCGTTCAAGGATATTTCGGCAAGGGTCCTTGGGTCTATTACCTACAACGAGTTTGGATGGCAGTGGAGGGTCACATTCATGCTAAGAAGTGTATCAGCATCTTTGAGGAAATTTTGTGGTAAGCTAATGAAACAATTACAAAATGGAGAATAAAACGTACAGAAGAAAAATTGTCTTGTCCATTTTTCTAAGAGGATTAAATTATGGAAACGGTTAAACACCGAACCTTTACCCTAATCATCATATAACCCGGACGTCAAGTTTATTAGGAATCCAAGGGTGAAAAAGACCGCATGAAATCAAATTTAAGCCTAATCACATCTGTGTTGTTCTGGACATTTGGAACTCTCTCTCTCAGTCTTAAATAGAGTATTTATGACTATAATTAAGCCATCACTAGCTACACAGAGAACTTTATGACTCTATAATAAAGCCATTGCTAGATACTCCGAGAACTTTATGACTCCATAATTAAGCCATTACTTGATACTCCGATAACTTTATGACTCTATAATTAAGCCATTACTAGCTACGGTAAGAGCCAAAAAGATCCTGTACTCAGTATTAGATAATTAGAATGATTTTCGTTCATATTTTTGTCTGGAGATTGTTTTAGTAATAGTAATGACGCTCGCTTTCTTGTTATGACGTCGATGTAATTAGCCGCTCACTTTTGTTGAACTATTATTGTAGTCCCATTTACTAGAATTGTAGTCCCATTAAATAGAATTGTAGTCCCATTAACTAGAATTGTAGTCCCATGAACTAGTCTTGTGGTCCCATGAACTAGTCTTGTGGTCCTATCAACTAGTACTAGTATTGTACTCCCATCAACTGGTATTGTAGTCCCATCAACTGGTATTGTAGTTTTCTCAGTACAATCGGAAATATAATAATTCTTTCCTAAATCAGTTTGCCAGTTTTCTAAATTTATTTACTGCCAGTTATGACGACGCGTTTAATTTATAATTTTGTCGCACAATGTGAAACGTATGTGTAAGATAGTAAGTTCATGAACAGGACTGAAGGCATTCTTTGGGGACTTGACATGATATACAGAAATTCCACCACAGAAACCCAAAACATCCAGAAATGAAAATAATCTTAAATTTATAAGATCGCCTGTGAGGTTTGTTCTCTTTCATTTGCCATAAATAATTTATCTTTAATCGCCTCTAAGCATTACATACAAGTCATTCGTCATCAACATAAGGTGATTTATTTTAATGTTTTCAAGAGATAAGTTTTTGGTGAAGAAAACAAAAACACCCAGAGGTGTGATTACCGTGCATTGATCTGATACTTCTGAGAAGAAAAATAACCATTTCATTTTGTAGAGATAAAATCCCCAAACAAACAAAAGAAACAGAAGAGAGCATTTTATTTAAAGGAAACGTGAAGACCTCTCTGCAAATAACGGACACTGAATGTTGGTATATGTTTCAATCCTCAGAAAAAATTCTAGTTCGACCACTTGTTAACTGAAACAAAGATGACATTAAAAAAAAGTTTACAATCAAGCCAACAAAATTGCGGGCTTTGCGATGTTTTATTGATTATTTTTGGTGTGCTTATTTCCAGAAGTTTATTATCCTTGATCTAAGCTTAATTTATCGCTATTACAAATTTTGACTCTGGATTGGGTAGTGTGAATTGCCAATAAGCACCCTCTCTCATGTGCATGACATAATTCATAGGTAATTGTCATACATTCATATAATAAGCAAATTTTATTTATTTATTAGTTTTTTTTATAAACAAATTTACTAATAAATATAAGAATTTGTTATATAGGAAGGCAACTCATACAGAAACTTTCCACGTGATGATAGTACAACTAAACATGAATATAAAGAAGTAAAATTTTTTATTGAATATATATAGGCAGGTAAGGGCAAGGGTTGGCGGGCAGCAGCAAGGGGAGGGCGGCAGGCAGGCAGGCAGGCAGGAGCATGGGCAGGCAGGAGAGAGCAGGGTGTTGGCAGCAGGCAGCAGGCGTGGCAAGGTGTGTGTGTGTGTGTGTGTGTGTGTGTGTGTGTGTGTGTGTGTGTGTGTGTGTGTCATTTTTCGCTTTCCTGATATTTATCTTGGTTATAAATAGTAAATAAGATGTTTATTAAAATTTAGGTTCAAGGCCTAGACTTGTTTACGAAGTTGATGGAATTTACTATTTGAAACGGCTAACATCCTGGTAATTCTATTGTGTCATAGGTCAAGTAAAATTAGTATATATAGGTTTTGTAAGTAAAGTCTACATTCCTGTTTCATACCAGTCTTTTGGGAATCTATGATAAGAGTTTTTAGTTGTGTTTAGATATAATTTGAGAGGAATAATTTTGTATTCATTGGAATTACAAAATACTCATTTGCTTTTAGTAATAAAATATTACATTGGAATTTCTGTTAATTTATTCAAAGACATTCTGTAGTATACTGTTGTGATAATAAAGACTGTTATTAAATCAACATATTCAAGACTATGGGTACATTAGCACATTCAAGATTACCGGAACATCAAGACATTTAAGACTCTTTGTACAATCAGGACATTCAAATTTATCGGAATTCAATCAGAACATTCCACACTTTTGGACTTGTGATTTAACATTTAGGATTATTTGGGATTTAATTCACCATACTGTAAGTGTCTTTGAATTTTCACTCTTGTATTCTCGGGAAATAAATTGTATGTTGAATTTGACTAAACTTGATGATTTCGCTTATTTCTGTTACCTAATTTAGGACCACGAAGTCGTAACAGTACCCATTCATAATACAGTTTTTATCGAAGATTATAATGTATTATGCCGAGAGTCATGTCCAAGTTTAGAATGTATTATGCCGAGAGTCATGTCCAACTTTAGAATGGATTACTCCGAGAATGATGTCAAAGCTTATAATGTGTTATGCCGAGAGTCATGCCACCATTTCCCCCTAAAAATGCAAGATATATGATCATGATTCCGCATTTCAATACACATGATTAATGTGCATATGAATATATGGGATTATTATGCATGGGTAGAGTGAATGCATGAAATTTCCATGCAAGTTACCGATGAACATATCGTCTATGCTAATAAGCCAGATGCTTACACATAAACACACCTATAGGTCAAGTGGGCAAAACCCTATCAATATTTTAGAGACCGCTCCTTAAATTAGAATTGCTTCTACAGGTATACGTAAAAGAGATGGTACATACGGGTTATTCTCAAATACGTAAAAGAGATGGTACGTACGGGTTATTCTCAAATTGACTTGTATGTATTTATGTTAACAAAACAAAGACCGGTCAATAGTCAAGTGGCATACGTTTTTATTCTTGTAACAGCTCCTGTCTGAAGATGGCCGAATGGTCTAAGTAGCTCAACTTTACAGATCACTGACTTCTCAACCCTGTCCACGTGGGTTCGATCTTATATTTGAAAAACATGGTTAGGTGAGAAAGATTGCCAGTAGCTTACACGAGTATGTGGAAAAGTCAGCCAAGACAAATTTAATATCTATATTAGCAAACAGTTGAGAAACATCGCAACCTTGTCTTTCAACATATTGTTTTTCTTTTAGTATAGAAACGATACATATTTCAATAAATATTCACGAAAGTAACAATTTGTCAGTGACTTTAAACTAAACTCAATCACAAATTGCATCTTACATTCTTTTAACATAACACCATAGGTTTGATATATAAGTTATCTCAAAATATGTATAAAATACCTGGATAGATTTTTTTTCTGTTGTTGGAGCAAGGCAATAGTGCTACTGGCAAAAAAATATCAAACTGAAACTGTTTTATGAACATTGTCACGTGACAGTATCAGTAGTTCAACTGTTTGATGCTCAGATGTCCAAATTTAGCTGCATTTTTTTATTCATCAGATCTTGCTATAAAAATGTAACCAATTCTTTGTTAATCAGCCAGGTAAAGTCTTAGTAAGACTAGAAATTAATACTGCATAAATATTTATTTAAAACTGGTATTTTATTTCATACAAAACTGTAACTTAATAATTACAGTTTCACTATGAAATTGTTTAGAAAGTAATGATGGGGGAACATATGCATGTATGTATGTATGTATGTATGTATGTATGTATGTATGTATGTATGTATGTATGTATGTATAATAATAATAATGAGGACTTTGTATAGCGTCTAAGCTTTAGAAGCTCTAAGCGCTTTACAACACTTAAAAAACATATGTAATGATATGATTACAAAAATAAAAACAAACACCACGAAATTAGAAAACAGAAAACATGCTGTAAATATGTAAGGTAAGGAAACATTATTAGGTCTTTAAGTCTGTTCTTGCAGTTGAAATAGGTGAGTTTTAAGAGCGTTCTTGAATGAGATCACTATGTATGTATGTATGTATGTATGTATGTATGTATGTATGTATGTATGTATGTATGAATGGATCTATGTATATATCTATATATGTATATCTGTGTGTGTGTGAGAGAGAGAGAGATAGAGAGAGAGACAGAGAGAATGTACGTGTGTAATAGGTGGCACAACTGAATGTCAGTATTAAAAGATTCGTTTCTATTATGAAGTGGTACCGTAGCGAAAGTGACGATAATCGTTATTTAAATGAAATATTTATATCTTTCTGATATAATAATGAAATAATCCATAATTTATGAAACCATACACTGTCATTTTTCATGCGCAAAAACGTAATGGCGTAGCGTGTCAAACTCAGACACTCTGACCAGACCTATTAGTTCCTTGAGAACCTTTCGTGATCAGCCCTACAGCTCCAGTCACAGACATTGTACCACACACTATACAAACTTGAAATCCCGTAAAAAAAAGCACAATATTTATATGTCACAACAGTGAAAATGTGTCATTAATTGTAGAACAACTCGTTTCATGCCCAATGTGTTATACTCTCTAGTCACCTTCAACCGGCATTCGTGTACCTGAGAATGAATTTTATCTGACAAAAATATTGGGAACTATTTCTATTATATTTATTTTCGAATTAATGCTATATTTATTACTAGCAGGTGATAAAAACCATATATATATATATATATATATATATATATATATATATATATATATATATATATATAGAGAGAGAGAGAGAGAGAGAGAGAGAGAGAG
>JAECUM010071285.1:0-12940 GCA_016617855.1 Megalonaias nervosa | reverse complement strand
AAAAAAAAAAAAAAAAAAATAAAAAAAAAAAAAAAAAAAAAAAAAAAAACAAAAAAAAACAAAAAAAAAACCATGTCAGTTTTGTTTGTAATACTTTATTTGTACTTAACAAGACCTGTTGCGAATATGTAAGTACACGTTCTCTGCTTATGAATATATTGTAAGAAACTATTGAAGGCAAAGTATAGTATACTAGATCTCAAAGTGAAATAGCCTATAGCAATAGCTTGATCCTGCTGTATGTTTTGGAATATATAAATGTGTAATGTTGTAATACTGAATTTATGAAACGAGTTGAAAAATATCCAGTATTTGCGATCCTTGGCCAGTCGGCCTGCAATCATCCCCCCAAACTGGTCCATTACTTACTCGGTCCATTGCGTACTCTGCTCATCCATCCAAGATTTATGTAGTAGTCAGCTGAATGAAACGTCCTTTGTCAACGGTCACTGAATATATTTGCCATTCTATTTAGGATTTATTATGTTCAGTTCATCCGTGTATGATTGTTAATACCCAGTTATACTACAAGTCATACAGATCATATAGTCATTCTGTACCGAATATTTCAGCAGTGAGTGTAATTTCCTAGAATTTGATAACACATATATTTAAATGGTGACTATTAGAACATTTTACAACAACACTTAATATATAATTTCATCTGAATAAATGCACATGTGACCATATTAACATACACTTTAATTAAGGATTAATTATTGCAATAAGATGGAATAAACAATAAAGGGCAAGGAGCAATATGCTGAAGTCATGAGAATACATTAATTAAATTCTCCTTCTGAGCAAAATACACATTCAGAGATTCTGGATCGACCGTGCTGAAGCTGAAAGGAATAGGGATTTATTGCCGTATTTATTATTTCCGCTTTTTTAGTATTTTATCAGGTGATATTCATATCACAACCAGCACTAATTTATTATTAAAATGTTGAACATAAAGACCCCAAATTTTCCATAACCAGGTGATACTGCTGAAACTTGTTATCCTTCAATTTATAAAAAAAAAAAAAATTGTACAGAAAGTTTGACTTCTATTAGATCAAAGGCGGAAATTTAAATACATTTTACAGTAAAAAAAAGTTCATCATTGAGCAAATTGTGTTGTAACTATCAATCTGAACGTAATTTATGTTCCACAATAATTATTTGTAGCATACCTGCATAACAAGCTCTGCATTGCTATAATTTAGAGGAATCATGCCGCTTTTGAGTTACAACTCTGGAAAACTCAGATATGATCGTATGATCGTTTAAATGTTGTGGGACAGTATATATATATACATCCTCACTTTTAATATTTAGGCGGGGGCCCCGAGTGGCCTAGTGGTCTAAAGCGCTCACCGTTACGGATCACTGCCGTCTCACCTCTGTCTGCGTGGGTTCGAGTCTCGGGCTCGGCTAACGTGGGTACGTGAGAAAGCCTGGCAGTAGATTCTCGTGGGTCGGTGGTTCTTCCCTGGGTTTTCCAGGGTTCTTCCTCCACCATTAATACTGGCCGCCATGTATAGCCTATCTTGTGCTGAAAAATGACGTTAAACCCTACAACAACAACAACAATATTTAGGCGATCTTTTGTCGAGTCCTTCAACAAATAACATGTACATTCTATAAACCGACATTGTTTGCTATTTCATGGTTAATAACAAAACCGACATTTTTGGATGGTATTGGGCGACCTTGACAGTAAATTAAAATTAAAATCGTTTGGACCGAATCTATATAACTGGCCCACTTTGTTACAGGTCAACTCTGGAAGAGGCCGACCCGGTCAGTCATGAATTTTAAATTAAATCTGTATGAACCGAATCTGTAATGGGATGATTTTGTTATAGGCCGAAATTTCCGGTTACCGCTTAAAATATAATCAATCCATGAATGAATTTCGACATGAATAAATAATGGGTCATAAGCTTATTTGCTTTAGAAAATTAGCTAGTTTCCTCTGTCGTATGGGTGAAAAATTCTAAGTCATATGGTTAGTAGAAACATTTTCTTGTTTGGTAATGTCATGATGGATGTTGTCGGGTATGGTATGATTTTTTTTCTTCTGATCCTAAAATTTCATAGTGGTATATATGAAACAGCAAGACAAAAGTGCCTGATAATGACATAGTGTAAACTCTTCACAATGACTTAAGTACCCTTTTGTTGCCGAGTATCTGTACACATTTGTATTACTTCTGTTCTATTCGTTTTCTGACCTTCGGTATTAACACCGGCAGTGTGGAATATAAATCATAGGACATGGGGCTGGGTATCATTTATACATCATTGTAAATTTATTTAGAGAAAATGAGATACTGAATTTCTACCTTGCTTCATCTTAGATTGTGTCCAATGTCGATTTTTGTTTTTGCCTTTCAGTTACACTCGACATTAAAACACTAGTCAGATATTGGTGTTACATGCATTCAATACAAAACAAAGCGATACTAAATATAATAATTGCGTAGTTTATATGACTCACTCCCTATCTGTATTTCTCCGTTTAACAATGAGATCACTGTTAATACAGTTGTAATTCATTTAAGGACTACCTGATAAAGTATTCAGTCATAACTCGGATTACCTAAATTGACTAGGTGGTTCATTGTTTGTCGTACAGACTGATTATTACTTTCTGCACATTTTTATTTACCAATATAACATTTCTTGCCAATCCTACTTGAAAACTTACATTGGTATTTTTTTTCTTTCAAACCTTTGTAAATACCATGCAAAATTCAGTTACTGTCATACTTTTCTTTGTGCTAACCTTTCCATGTTAGAAGCAAGATAACGTTCCGTTTAATACATATTCTATTGCAAACAATGTGCAAAACATTGCAGAACGAATCCGTCATAAACAACATGATATATTTCTTTGCAAAATAACACAACGTTGCTTATGTTCTGTACGAAATAAAATATTGTTACCTTTTCTGTTTTATAAAGGTAGAGATAGTGACTGATATGTTTAAACTGATATTACTCACATATAATCTAGGCAAAGGCATCGAAACAACAGGGAAGGAGCACACAATGCCGCTTAAGAAATGACTGAGAAAAAAAAAAACAGTTAGTTGTCTATAAATACGTCCAGGCTTATACAGTCAATACACTTATCACGTCTGTGTTCGATTTTACCTTTCAAGAGGTAGAACGGGTGATTTACGTTTGACGTCACTATAGAATCAACAAAATTGCAAAATTAACACAAGACTGTCTACTTTAATAGACAGAAGAAAAAAAAAATAAACATTTCTATTGAATAGATTAACTAAAATTAAAGTACAAATAGAAGTACAAATCACTGCTCGACAATTGAATAGTACTTTTACCGTGGCGACCATGAGCATAATTGGAACACTTCATGATCTTGCCACAAACATCGCAGGAAACTGCAATTTGGGCATAGAAACAACGACGTGTGCAGGACAGTGAGAAATAGCAGGAACAACTCTCATTGAAACATAAAACCGATGACACGTTAAAAGACCGAAAAAAAAATGAAAACGAAAGCGAGTATTATAAAACAACAACAACAACAACAACAACATCATAAAGGAATATACAAATAAAACTGGTATTGGTCGAGTTAGATCGACACTATCTTGACGTGGCAAAAAATGATTTATGGTCGTCAGCGGACGATACAGGATATCGTGGCACGGCATTCCATTGTGCCGTTTGAAGGCATCGATTCATTAACTTTGATCAAACTGGTCTTGGAACGCATTGGGTCGAAAGGTCGCGCATGATCTGAATACTAATTTACCATGGTCATGGTAAAATACCACTGTTTTTTGCGTCCATTTATGAATGTCAGACTTGCGGTTTATTCAGACACCATGACGATTGTGTCTGAAGCCATTTGTGCATGTTGTGTCGAGCTCCGCGAGATTTAAATAATTACATAAGCGTAATCTACAACATTATTACTAAATACAACTTTAAAACAAACTGCAGATTTTGACAAGTAAAATACTTTCAACATTTGGAACACGGTGAAAACCAAACGAGTTGGACAACCAAACAGAGGGTCATGTGCGCGATTAGCCATCCCCCGCCCCCCAAAAAGTCTAAACTGATGCCATGTGGAAGCGCACCAAGAATGCCAAGAATTGGTAAAATAAAGACGGATGGCACTTCCAGCGACGTAGTGCAATATATTCCTTTCTTTTGGCCGATGATTTCTCCCGCTCTTGGACTAAAACAGCGCAACAAAGACTCTTACCTGCCGACGGGTAATTGCAGCATTTTACACGTTTGCGCCCTAACGTCAGCGAGCAATGTGTAATCGACGATGGTGAGACCTGGTTCGCTGCTATATGACGGTTCCATGTGAGGCAGCTACCGCGTGAGTGACTCATGGCTTTCCGGGTAGTCACATGTTGACATTTTACCCCACCAGTCTTGCAATTTTGGATTGCGTCAAAGTCGCCGATTGCTTTTTGCTGTTGTCTTTCGCGATCGCAACGAGAAATCTCCGTACAGGTGCGTGATGACTCGATATAGAAAACGAGACTAGAAAAATATATTTGTCCGTCATCAGCTCTTCCCCCCCCCCCACTCCGCATTTAGTTTGCAACATAGCATGTGTGTTTGTTGTCCGCACGGTGATTTATCAACGTCTTAGGCCTGCGCACATTGTTAGTTGATATGGTTGCTTGCATCTTCGCTAGATAAGGTTCTGACATGTTAACCTATCTACACCTTGGCAGATTGATCCAATATTTCAGGGATTCGGGTCGGCATCCAGTCAATATCTCTCTTTTACATTTATCTTTGTTGCTATCAGTAACATGTCTTAAAAAGTATCCTTTTGAAGTCAGTTACCTTCACCATTTTCGGGCGATGTACAATACACTGCTTTTACATCTATACTATTGGTTAGTTGGCATTTTGTACTAAGGTAAAAAGGTCGAGAAGTTCAGTAGATTTTTCTAGTGAAGGCATCATTCCGACAAGGTTCGGAGGATAGGTTAACATATCGGAACTTGGCTAGCGAAGATTGGTTATAGGAGGAAAGCGAAGAACGCCAACAGAACCGTCAGTTATTCTGGCCAACGACATTGGAGGCAATGTGTGTTGCTCTTTCCATGAAGAAGAAAGCAAACTTACTTGATTTACACCAGTTTCTTGCCTAGAGTAACCTAATGATGATATTATGTGCAAGAGTTACTTTTCTGCCTTATATGGACAGCGGATTCTGGTTCTCCGGTTGCCTATACCTCAAAGATCATCACTAACTGTGCCGTCTGAGAGTACGTGTTGCTTGTTATAAAAGGACCGTTTGCATCTTATCGATTGGAAAGATGTGTTATATGTTCCACAGAATGCTAATTTCCTATTTTTAACGATTATAAATGTACAAGATAGCATTTATATATTTAAAGAATGTGAAATGATGTCTACTATTTAGAGACCAACCATTTATTTAATTTCTTGAGGGGGGCGGGTGAGGATGGAGCCGGGTGGAGGTGGCAAGGTGTATTTTCTGAGACAAAAGTTCTGGCTCTCTAGTAAGTTTACAGAACTAGTCTTGATCTAAGTCACTGACAAAATAAATTAATTGTTAATTAAAGGAAAAACAATACCCTGGCTCAAAAGGAAATCTCCTTTCCACTGAAAATTAATTGGTGGGTTTCTGATTTATTTGAGTGCAAAAACGCAACGAATGACTGCTTCGTCTTTGTAAATTCATGTAATAACGCTTTAGTCGAGCATTATTTTCTCAAAAGACAGTATTCACAAATATAAATTATGAACTGTAGCATATATACAGGGTTTCTGTAGGAGTTTTGTCCGCAAATAGTGTGTGCGTGGATGCGGGGGTTGGCGAGGGTGTGTGGTTGTGGTTGTGTTCTTGGGTCTTGTCACAGAAACTGTTTAAATTGGTACCAGTAACCCAATAGGTTGTGCTACAAGGTGCCATTGAATCATATACTACAAATTATCTAGAATTATGGAAAATTAACGGGAATAGCAATTAACCTATGGGTCTACATTGTGGATGGTGTATTGAGAAAGATGTGGGGATAGGCTATATTTGAGGGTTGTTTTGAGTCTATGCTCTTGAAATAAGTAACAGAAAAGAGTGAAAGACAACATTCTTTGTAAAATTTAACAAATATAATTTATTTCCTTAATTAATCCAAGAGTTACAGACACAAGTCCTAATAAGTTAAATTCCTGAATAAAAATTAGTACAAGTAACGAAGAAATCCAAAACCTGAAGGCGATGACGTGCCTGTAGTAGTATAAGAAGATGATGATCCTATATCAAAATGGGATCCTAGCTCAGAAACCCCCATCCCCCTCCCATACTTGGAGAGGTGGAAAGAAGTTCCCGAACCTTAGATTTATTTCTATTTAAACAATGAAATATTATATAAAATGTCCTATTACAAAGAGTCAATTAGTAGCGTCGGATTTAATCTAACAAACAGATTTTTTAAAAGATTTAATTCAATCAAATCAGCCTCAAGATATACTGGGATAGCACCTAATATAATAAGCGATTGTATTAAAAAAGTTGGTTATCATTTATCGAGTAAGTACGGATCAGTATGGTTGTTTGCTAGCAAAAACGATGAGCGAATAGCGGGTTGGACAACTGATCCAATGTTATTCATCGAGAACATGGTTGATGTTTTATTTGACAATAACATTTCCAAACTAAAAATTACATAAACAAGGTTCCACTCTCTAGGACCCCCTACCCCTCCAAAACTTTCTATAGTAACATTTTGTTAAAAATATGTTAGAAAAATATTTTCACTCACCTGTTCACGTGTATAAAATCCTCTAGCAGAATGGTCATGAAGAAAATTCTAACTGCCTTTTATATCGTTATTCTGGGAAAATCCATTGCAAATATCTTTGACCTTGATTTCAGTAGGAGTTTTAGGAAAATCCATTGGAAATTACCTATCTTTAACCTTGATTTGGAGTGGGCGTTATATTTTAGGAAAATCAATTGCAAATTACCTATCTTTGACCTGATTTCGGCGTTATATTCTAAAAAATCTATTGGAAATTCCCTATCTTTAACCTTTCAGAATGATTACATGATTAGTTATTATGGAAATTCCGTGTGGGCCTATGACGGCATCAGTAATGCATTTAATCTCCAGGGAAACCAAATCTGTATATAGCAATATATTATGACGCTCTGATTGATTTTTATTCACAAGACTATTGTAATGGCAAGGAAAACAAAGCTTTCTTAGTATCTAAGACTGCAATTTATTTTTCATCATAGAAAACCAAAGTATTTTATTATTTACTCGTACACGATTTTGAAAACATTTTTTTATATATTTTTAGAGAAGGGGAAGTAGTAGTATATGAATGGCGGTTTGAGACACCCTTTTATCTGTTTCTATAGATCAAACATTTTATCGTAAAAAAGATGATGAAACCTATCTCGTAAACAAAAGAACAAGGAAGAAAGACAGTTATATCTATTTTTTTAAAGAATTCATAGAACATCAACACTCGCTATTAAGTACAATGTACTGTTATGATTATACAAATAAAATTTAATTCTACCGGATACTGTTCGACGACATTCAAATAGTTCTTTCATTGCTATCTTACTGAGAAGATACTTGCTACCTTTTACAAAAACATTTGACCTGTCTAAGTCTATGTTAATTTTTGTATACTGTTGTTGGCTGATCGGATCATGAAAATTGTCATATTTAAGTGCAAGCTCGTCTCGCAAACTTTCGAGATAATTACAATATTTACTATCGTCTGATTTGTTAAGGGAGAGTTTGATTCTGTCAAATTTACTAAAACAAATACCTGAAATTTCATCGTTAAATTCAAATGACAATTGCTGGTTATTAACCATTATATTTTTTTTTATTTTGCTATTAACTCCATCGACTAATGTTAAAATTTCAAACATTATTTCTGATGTTTAGACAAAATTACTTGCATAATATCCAAGTGCCAGTGTACTAATTCCGTCCCTGCAATACCTTTTATCATCAAAGTTACTTAGTCCCCGTTTTATAATTGTATCCGTTTCAAGTTTGTGAAGATTTGTTCTGATAAAATTTGTTTTGATAAAACTGACGCTATTGTTTAGTGCTGCTTTAAAGTCGTCAAAATTCATCATCTTTTCCACATATCCTCGAGGAATACCTTTTGCTTTTTTTGTAGGTTTATTGTCATCTAATATGACAGCATACATTTTACTCTTTAGTCCACAAATTCCCTAACTGGCATAAACATAAATTGATCTTTCATTTTTCCAATAACTTTCTTATTCGAATTATCTTGAAATCCAGTACATGCTGGATAATCTGATAAATCAAATAGATTTTTATTATCGTAAATATCCTGATAGACATCTTCACATTTTATGTTATAAACTAGCGAATCTGTATCAGTAAATAGCAACTCCGAATCTGACCACTGCTTTTTTGTAAAATTATAGTGAAAATCTTACATCAGCCACTTTGATATATCAAGAACAGCTGCACCAACATAAATCGGTTTATTTAACTTTAAATTTGTCTTTCGTCGTTGTATTGCAACAAGATTTTCATTAAATCTTTTCATACTAACAAAACCATCATCGTTAACTAATTTATTTCTGCGATTTATGTCATTAACAATTTCAATATTGACTCGCTTTCGAATATTTTCCATCGTCTTACCAAACAGCGAGTTATTCATTAACTTGAAAAACTTTTTCTCAAATTCGATTTTAGCCACAGCACGACGTTTTGATATTTAAGTCAATGTAATTTGCCATCCACCTCGACTGATTAAACTTTAGCACGCGATGGACTTTTCTCAGAATTAGTCCAGCATCTACTGCTTGTTTTAAATTTTTGTAATGCATAACGTAATTTCTTTTATTTAACAAATTTGGAACTAACTTATTAACAATCAAATTTTTTGCTGTTGTCGTTGCTCCTTGTTCAGGTGATAATAAACTATAATTAATCATAATGGACTCTGCACAAAACGGGTAGTCGTTATGTAGATCGTGTAACGAACTAGGATAATCTAGATCAACTTCAACAAAATATGAAATATCTGAAATATCATTATTAATCTTTCTAGGTAAATCTTTTTCAGTTTCTCTAAGAAATTGATCTGGAGTTATCCAATGAAATCCACTATACGGCATTGGCTGTGACATCGCATATTCATACAAATTATTAGTGTCCAGATAAATAATATAATTGGACGGGAGATTTTTATCATAATTTTTCAAATATTTATTATTAGCAACTGCATATTTTTTTTTGTTATAAAGCTAATTCCACCTCTGATACCTTTTTCAATATAGTTAAACATATCAACATCTGTCAAGAGATCTAATTCTATCTTACTCGTTTTTAACAGAGCGTCCCATGACAATCCATGTGAGGAATAATACCAACAGGGGTCTAATCCATAATTTTTATGACTAACTTGACGAAAATTTTCAAAAACATCTGCTAGTAATAATACATCTGTTTTCAAATATAAATAGTGATAATCACCAAATGTTTTGCAGCTAAATTTATTCCAAATATCTTGTGCATATTTGTATTCGTCATCTGTGATATTTTCGTTTTTTAGTTCCGAGTAAAATTTATCTTTATCGGGAAGAGAAGTTTCATTAAATTTGCTCCAATCATCGAGATACCCGTACGGAAAGATACCTTTTTTTGTTAGATCGATATAGTTTTCACCAAAGCAACTTTTTAGGTTAGCGAAATTGCTGCAACCTTTTACAAGCTCATCTAATGATGCCGCCATAAATTGCAGACTGTCAATGAAACGTAATTTACCGAGCGGCAACGACATATACTTTTCAAAATTATTTGGAATACATTTTATTGTATTATTTAATCTTAGTTTAGCTTTAATATTTTTATCACCAAAAGCTTCTACAATGATATGACTGTCATACCCACGAAAGTTATGTAAAACTACAGGAATAAAATCTGGAGCATGAAATTTTAAATTGCAACTGTTATGAGCTGCTCCACGATATTGGCCGGTTAAATGACAATGATCTCGCGCCTTATCACGGGCTCCGTTGGAGTCTACCAGCAACTTTTCACAAATATGACAATTAGCTGCCTCATCGAAATCGAGTTATTGTTTAGACGTTATTTTCATCAGAGCTGTTTTAAATAATCTGTTAGAAATTTTATTAACTTCGTCTATTAAATTTTTTAATAGCCATATGATAGGATTTTCACTTCTATATAACTTTATCGGAGTTGAAAATTTATCGTTAGCTCAACAAACTACTTTATAAGCTACTCCGCAAGGAATATGCTGTTGTATTTTTCTAGTACTGGATTTATTCGGATTATTTTCTGCTCCAACCACAGGAACGAGTAGACACTCGAAATCAGCGTAAATAACAAAAGGAATATTTAGTTTATGATCATAATTTTTAAATTTTAATATTTTTTCTTTTTCGCCAGGCATAGTTATTTTTTGAATATTGACACAGTATTTGAGATGATCTTTCAGTCTTTCATCTTTAGAAAAACCTTGTAAACAACGGTAGCAGAAATATTTCTGATTTTTATTTTTACTATACTGTCTGCCAACTAAGCCGTTACAGCTTTTTATCCAACAATAATGTCCCTGATAAAATAATAAATTTATTGCATCTTGTGTAGCATTTTCTTAGATATGTCTCGGGTAAACATTTTCTTTCTCATCTAGTCCGAAAACATTTACTGAGATACTGTTTTGTTTTTCAAACTTTGGTATATGATTTTCCCCTACTGAAAAGTCAATGCCATTAAAATTTAGTTCGTCTTTGTACGGAAAATACTTGTTAACGCGATCAGCATTATTTTCTTCTGGAAACATCGCAGAAAGAATAGACCATTGAAAACATTTGTTATCATTGTTTTTGACATTTATACAGCATTTTTTGTTTTTAATTTTTTGAGGGAGATCGGCGTACAAACTACCGCGAAGTACGTTATATTTTGCTGTGTGAAATAAAACTTCTTTTATCATTTCAAATTTCCGACCTGACCCAGATGAAGTAAATTCTTCTAATTTTTTGTTTACTTCTTGATGTATTTCATCGGCGACCATGGCAATGTCTGTTCCAGTTAATATTTTTCTCGATTTAGCTGTTAAATATGGTTCTGAAATTTCGCTGTCAAAACTTTTTGTTTCAAAAATTACATCAAGCACATCCTCAACTGCGTGTAACTTTGATAAAATCGTATGATATTGTACTATAAGTTTGATACTTTTATGTTCCGCAAGTTCTTGAGCTATAACTGGTTGTAGAAGATGAAATAAATTTGTGGAGCTAAAATTTGCTAAAATATTTTGATCATCAAATTTGTAACTATTATCATAACCTGAAAATGCTGAAGCAATTTTTTCCGTTTTGATAATGTTCTTTTTAGCAATATCTCGCAATTTTAACATTATATATATAGTAATATTTTATATTTAATTGATTTTTTTTTAATTAGAGATATGAAAAACCTTATAGTATAATGACAGAAATTTTGAGATATCTGAGATTGACAGCGGAAGAGCAAGAATTTTATCATGTACACCCAAAGTACAATTTATATGCAGCAAATATGTTAGGTTCTGTTATTAATATAGAATCTAAAACATCTGTTGGCATATCAACACCAGCTGGTGTATTAATTTCAGTAAAAGGCGATAATGCAAAAAGGACTAAAATATTTAGAAAAGAATTTATTTATACTTTTTTTTTGCGACGATATTCTAGAAGGACAACGAGTTTATCGAGTAAATAGCGCAATTGCTGATGATAATTTTGAAAATTTAGCATTACAAAATGAATTTCAACTTCATCCAGTATTTGATTTATATGAAGCTAATGATAAGGGAATTATTCGACATATAAGAAAAAAAAAGTAGTTGGAAATTTAAAAAGAAATGGATATCTTGGTGTTAATGTACGTGGAACAAAAACTAATTTTGTTTATTATCAATCTCATCGTTTTGTGTTTGAAATTTTTAACTGACTAATACCTAGTAGTTTAGTTGTTGATCATAAAAATGGTATTAAAACAAATAATCGTTTGGAAAGTTCAGATCTAGTTACGCCAAAAGAAAACACAAGACGTGGAACTGGTGGTAGTAATAATTTTAAAAATCCGGCTAAACAAATAATTTCAATAAATCTAGAAACTGGAGAAGAAATGAAATTTAAATCAATGACATCTGCGGCAAAATATCACGAAATTCATTCAAATGCAGTAAAATTTGTAGCTGATAATGTAACAAAATCAGCAACGTCAATGTTGACATTAGATAGATTTAATTTTAAATACGATAACTAATGATATTTTCTATATCATTTCGAGTAAGACAATTATGACTAAATTCCATAACATCGTCGCGATTAAATCGAAATGTCATCATCGCGATTTGTTATAAGTTTCATTTTTTCTGCTCCTCTTAATACAAATTTGTCAGAATCACCTAATGTTATCGTAACATCAACAAAATAAAAACTATGTCCCAACAAACAATTTCGAATTGCCTCAGCTAATTCTTTGTAATTTAATATATTAACTCTTTGATGATATTTTATTTCTCCGAACATCTTATTATTTATTAATTAGATAAAAGATTATTATAATAATGAACTTAATTGAGAGACTGGCTAAATTATATTCGGCAGATTTTGTTTCAGTTTCAAATTTTACATTAGAAAATATTACTAATGACAGATTTGCTGGTTATACTGAAAATGATATTTTGCATAACTATGATGACGAAAAAGATGATGTTGTTGTTAGTAAAAAAAATGTAAGCAGACCAACAACTGGACGATATGGTGTTAAGTACCATATTGCTGAAAAAATAATAAAAGTGAATTTTACTATCACAGAGCATCAAATATTTTGGCAGCTTATAAAACCCTTTTTAAACGTAAAAATAACTGGACAACAAA
>JAECUM010071276.1:0-22797 GCA_016617855.1 Megalonaias nervosa | reverse complement strand
CTATGTTAAATTTCCAGTCACGCTATACAGTCGCAGGGTGTGCTTTTGGCGCTATAAATCGTGACGCTATACAGTCCCGGGAGGGAGGGGGGGTCTGTAATGCTAATTCCCGTTGACGCTATTGTATCCCACTATACTACTCACCCTCAGCTACCCAGGATACATGTAGGCAATTAAACAAAATCAAACCAAATAAAAAGACAGTGATCAGTAAAACTCTGCCCTGAATAATTATCGAGTAAGATCAGTTTTTTTCTCTTGTTGATACTAGCTGAAGGAAAGAGCCTAAGACTACCCAAAACACGCTCATCGACCCAGGATACATTTATACAATTACAATAACTTGATGAAATATGCTCTCTCTCTCTCTCTCTCTCTCTCTCTCTCTCTCTCTCTCTCTCTCTCTCTCTCTCTCTCTCTCTCTCTCTCTCTCTCTCTCTGTGCTTTTAGATAATTTACTAAACTACTTTTATATTGCAAAGAGCAGCATACTTAATAAGTCTGAATCATGCGTCACTACATTCATATTTAAAAAAAAAAATCTTTAAAGTTTTTGTTTCTTAATCTTTAATGTGACAAAGAAGTAGTGTAGTGGGGCGATATAGCCTCACGTAGACCGTAATGTTAAAAACAGGCCCCGGCAGGATAGCCTCAAGATTTATAGCCTCAAAATATCAGCCTGGGGGGGGATATAGCCTCAATGGGAATTTTGTATTAGCACACGTTGGACCTGTATAGCGTCAAGAGGAATGGAACAGGTAGGGTGACGTCATGGTACTGGTCATTGGCAACAGTGTAGCAAGGTAGTACTGTGACGTCAGACCACCTGTGTCATTGCTATAGACAAACACGAATCAGGCGCGTTCGTGTTTTAGTAGAGTAAGAGTTTAAAAATTTTTTTTAGGCAAAGTGAAAATAAATATCTTTTCGAGGCAATGGAGTGGCCCTGAAAAGGGCCTTTGGGTTCTTCTTCTTCTTTTATCTTCTCCAGTTCTTCCACCAGTTCCTGACTTTTTGAATAATTCCTTTCTTCTTTTCTTTCTCTGGCATCCAGTCAGGATGACCCATAGCTCGAAATTTCTCTTGCACTTTTATCCAATTGTTGTTTAATTTCTCAAAGTTTTCTTTCTTCTTTCTGTTTTCCTTCTCCTTTTTCTCTTTTGTCCAGGTCTCTTCTTTTCTTCAGGTTTCCTTGATTTTCTTCACCTCTTCTTCCAGTACTTTTCTCATCAGGTCTTCAGCTTTTTTTTAAAGAGTCTAAGCCCAAGTTTTTGACAAAAGACCACTCGGTGAAATTGAATATGTCTTGTGGAAAGGAGCTCACTTGTATGACATGATCAAGAGCCTGTTTCAAGGAGCCTACTCTCACATATTTAGGTTGAATGAAACCTCTAATCTTCTCCACTTGCTCCTCTGTCATACCTGCTACTAGATCCTTGGCTAGTTTTATGCTGGTGATTTGAGTGGTTACAAAGTCTTTCGTAACTTGATAGCTCCATTCCTTTTCAATCCTTTCAACCACGTAGACTCCATCCATTATCCAATAATAAATGTCTTTTAATCTGTTGAACAAGTCCATGTTGCTGCTCATTTTTTTATTCTGTGTAGAATGGCGCGAATGACGAGCGCTCTGCTTTATATCCGTGGAGCACGAACGTGAACGAAAACATCCTTTACACTCACTTCACATACAATATACTATCCTCACCAACGAACGAGTAAACATAAAACACACCTATCTACTATCCACACAATCGGGATGAGAAGAAAAAACACACAAATATACTATCCTCACCAATGAACGAAAAAGCATAAAACACACCTATCTACTATTCTATCTGGATGAGAATAAAAAAACACAAATATACTATCCACACCAACGAAAGAAGAGAAGAAAAACACACACACCCATATACTATTCACACCATCGAACGAGCAAGCATAAAACACACACCTATTTGCTATCCTCACCAACGAAGGAAGAGAAGAAAAACACACAAATATACTATCCACACCAACGAAGGAAGAGAAGAAAAACACACACACCCATATGCTATCCACACCATCGAAAGAGCAAGCATAAAACACACACCTATATACTATCCTCACCAACGAACGCGCATGCAAACACACACACACACACACACACACACACACACACACACACACACATCAGTAAAGGAGTGAGTGTTTATAGTCACACTACACTACATTCACACGAATTGGCAAATTGAATAGTCTCTCTTTTCTAGAGATCTGGATAGCCCTGAGAAGGGCTGTTTTTTAAGAACTCCAAATGCACCTAGCTAATGGTGGCACCTTCCTGGCCTGGCACCACACACGCATCGCCGACTCCAGTCCTGCTCCCAATTGATGCGTGTGGCTGGGAGCGCAGAGGGAGGTTGATTGGCTTCACTATCCCACTCCTCAGTTTGAGTGATAATGAAGACTTGTTCTCTCTGTCTGCTCCTATGCCAGACCCGGGGATGGTGAGGTCTCTGCGGCTCCCACTCTTGCCGCTGTCTCTCCAACTCCTGCTCCCAATTTTCAATTTGAGGGACAGCGTCTCTCGCTCGTTGTAGTGCTGGTAATGGTTGTGGTACTGGCAGTGGCTGCGGTGCTCGTCCTGGTTGTGGAGGCGTCCTCACCACAGGTTTCACCTCACACTGAGGTCTCAAGAAGAGGCGAGGCAGGATCCTTTCCTCCTTCTCATTCTTCTTTTTCATCTCTTCCTCCTCTACTATTCTTTCTTTGTCCTCTATAGCCTCCCTAGTCAGTTCGTCTAAAAGACGCCTGGCATACTCCAGGTGCATTTGGAGCTCCAACAATTTGGCTAATCTCCTGCTCATTTTTAATGTTGACGAGTCCACAATGGCAGCTAGACTGACGATTGTGCCGCTTTATATTCCTGGAGCACGGACGTGAAGGTAAACATCCCTTGACACCCAAATTTACCATCACATCAAACGCGCGGACCTAAAAGAAGCACTCACGTTGACTTTTTTATTTTTTTACTTACAAACACAGACAGGCACGATTGGACAAGACAGAGAAAACAAAGGGTGGATTTTTTTTACTGACAAAAGAAACGAAGTGCTTATAGACACACTTCTGTTTATTTTTTAAAAATTATAAAAGATTTGGCAAATTGAATGAGTATGTCTTTTCGAGAGTATTGGGTAGCCCTGAAAAGGGCTGTTTTTTGTTAACGGGAGTAATGACAATCTTTTTTTACTAAGATTGCGTCCCCGTCTGGCGGCAGGCTTTCCTATTCTATACGGCCTGCTTCTGCGGAAAGAGAAAGAGAATTCTTTGGTGCCTACTCGACAGTCCAAAAAACCTCTGTCTGGTTCTTGCTCTTGCTGCTGCTATTGTTGCTGCTGTTGTTCTTCTCTCTGCTTCTTCTGAAATCTGTACTTCTCAGTCCATTCTTCTTGTTCTTTCTTAATTTCCTCTCTAGAAACCTCTTCTATGAGGCCTTGGGCTATGGATAACATCCTGACATTCTCTATCTCTTCAGGCTTAGGTATCAGGTTTAGCCTGACACGATGTAAACTGACGTAAGCTTCGTTCAGCTGGGCTAGTCTGGAAGGCATCTTCATAGGTTGACGAGTCAACAGTGGATGGCCAGACTGGAGACCAATCCGCTTTATATGGGTCAAACGCGGACGCGATAGAAAACATCCCTACTCAGTTTTAGTGTCGGAACGGTCAGATTGCTCATGTCATGGTGAGGGATAGAGAGAAAGTCAAAGGGCATATATTCACAGTGCTTTTTTGAAAACAAACGACAGACACATTTTTTTCAAAACACATTTTTTATTCAAGTAACAAGTAACAAGTCATAAGGAACAATAACATCAAACAAATTATTTTTGACAAGATTGACAATGTTGTGAAATCATGTGAGATTTCCTTTGGTGGAAGTCATGAGGCCATTGATGTACACCACGTTTCCTAGCTAAAGACAAAAGATAACTATAATGGTCACAAAACCATCTATCTACTTTCTCATCGTTTCTAGAAGAGTGACGATCAAAATAAGTCACTAAATGTTCTAAAGGATATCCAAGACTGCGTTGATGAAGAAAATACACACAATATTGTCCACACACCATGGAATCTGTGCCTTGTAATTTCAATTATTGTATCGTGTCGTCTGGGCATTTATTCTCATAAAGTCAATGATATCGTCCTCCAAAGGGGGTAATCCATACGAATCAAAATATTCCACACAATCCTCTTGAGGGAAGTAGACGGCAACCCAGTGAGTTCCTGGAAGATGACTTTCGTCCGTGTTGATGACATAAGCTTGATGGTCTTGAGGTTTGCGATGAGGTAGTTCATCTTTAGCGCACACGACAGGATTCCAAGAAGCAGTATACGAACTATTGTTCAAAAGGTAATAAAGTTCCCAGGTATCCATTTTTTTTGTTGTGTTTTTTTTTTCTTCACAGGTAATGATAAGTCGTCAATTCAATTCTCACTTTTCGTTTGAAACGATCTGTCAAGTAGCCGTTTCTTCGCCTTGTCTCCCAACTCTGGGCTAAGAGAGCTTCGATGTGATAGATCTTTAGAGTAGTCAATGGGGGGCAGGAAAGATCACGCAAGCCTTTATACCACCCATGCAATACTGCTTCTTCTGAGATGAGACTCCAAGCGTCGTCCAGATACTCGTCCAATTTTTCTTCTTGACTCATCATCATACATTTATCATGTTGAATTTGACTGGGATGATCGTTTTGACATCCATAACAATCTTTCTTGGACAATTCCGTAATTGTATTCGCTAGGTGTTTAGCAAAACAGGACACTAAACGTTGTTCTTGTTCTGGCCATCTGGATGTGACTACTACCTCGTCCTTTTTGTCTTGGTCTTGGGGTTCTGCTTTCACGCTATCCTCCCATTCCATTTCCAAAGATTCTCCACTGTTCAATGAGGGATAGGAGTCTTCCATTGTTTCTAATAGTCTAGAATGACTTCTCTCAAACTATTGATTTCGATGGTATTATCGAACTCAGCATACAGGATGACGTTGACCGTCTTAGTGAGAGCTTCTGCAAACTGTTCCACACGCAGTTGACCAGATTTTATAGGGTGGAAGTGTCCCTCGTCGCTGCCTTGGTCTGGAGTGAAATCAAAGGCCCACAAAGTGTAACCTCCGACTTAATCTTCGTACGAAATACCGTGACTGGCGTTGGTTCCTAGTTGTCCGGTGGCTTCGTACAGGGACAAGTACCATCTCAAGTAATTCTTCTGGGTAAAGTTAGGTTCGAAGGGTCTGGTACACAAAGTCTTACCATCGCGACTGACTTTGATCTTGGACACTCTGTAGTGCTTAAACTGGAAAGGATTTTGATCGTGGGCTCCGTTGAGGGCTGCATTACTGACGATACCAACGACTAAACGTTTGGGTAACTGTCCTTGGAACAGATGATCTTCGATCTTGGATCGGAGTCTAGCAGCAATGGTGAATGTTTTCACTTCTTCACGTCGTATCGGATACTTGGCGGTCGATCTACTCAATGTGTGACTGATGTCGTTTCCCGCTTTAGGTAACACTTCTACACGACGCACGTAAAGTCTGGCTTCTTGGAAGATGGTTTTGTACTCGTTGGCATGAGCCATCAGATGGAAAGCGACACTGCTGCGATTGAGTCTCAGGCGAATATCCACTCCGTTCAGCAAATACTTGTCTCTCAACCACATGTCCAAATGCAAACGATCCATCAGTTCTAAACTACGACCTTGCAGAATTTTCCTTCGACGGTTGTTAATGCCCACATTGTGAAGATTGTCATCGGCTGTCAGGGCTGTGTCGTTAAACGTGTCTTCACCTGCGGTGTCAGGTTTCCATACCACGCAAGCATCCAGGTGAGTGTTCTTGGCCTCTTTCCCGTACGTAAAGAGATTTTCTATTTACGCTCAGTAAGGGTAAGTATCCATACTGCTGCTGACCAGTTTGTTATTCAAGTACAAATCCACTTCGCTGAACAAGGAATGCATGAAATTGTTGACGGGAGCTACTCTGGCATCGGCTCTTGGATTGGTGTTGTCGGTTTTGATCACTTTCAGTTTCAGGTACAAGTAACTGCTATTCAGATCAATGTAATCTTCGGGTTGTCCTTTGATTTCAAACTCGATGGGAGCGGAATCCGTCAAAGAGGAGACGGGATGAAATTCGACCCATTGGGATTCTTGCATCGTCATCATAGTGGGTGGCATGGCAAACAGATCCAGTTCCGACTTGGAACAAGCGCAAGACTCTCGGTGCATCATTTTCTCTTATTTGATAATCAAAAACGTCTAACTCTCGGACAGTTTTTCTTTTCTTAGATTTTCTAGCTCTAGGGGTGTGAAGTCCTCTGAAGGGGTGTTTTCGTCGTCTTTTTCTGCCTTGTCCTTGCTGTGCCGTCAGGGAAGCAGGAATGTCTGACTCGGTATTGCCTAGGGCATTTATAGGAGTTTCTCGCCGGCCCAAAATATCTTAACCCGTTTAAAGCAAGACATTTTTGCCTGCTCTCAAGAAAGCTTCTTTGGGGTTTTGTTTGTCAATGATGACATTTTGGAGAAATTCTTTACCTTGCGTCAACGCGGCATCTTTTAAGGCGTGCAATCCCCGTGTCACCATCGGTTTCAAAACGGGAGGCACTGTACGAAAGGCCGATTTGAGCATATCACCTAAACCATGTCCGCGCTGTCGAGCGACTCCTTGGTACACAGGATACATGACTCAGAAAAGTTAGAGTAATCGTTTTCGAAAAGGGAGTTTCACTGTGACTTTCCCTTTGGTGAATGGAATATTTTGTCCCAGATCTCCTTTTATAGTAATGTTGACAGTGTCGAAATACGACTTACTGACGGGCAAATAGTGAGGATGAACAAATTCGCGGTAAACGTGATAGGTGTTTCCACCTTCCTCGTCAGCGTTCGTGGCAGAATCCACTTTGAAAGGAATGACACGCAGTAACGGTACGGAGGTTTGTCCCACCACGTTGTACTCCGCCACATCGGAGTACACAAATATCAAATTCAGTCCTTGGTTCATTTCTACAGGGAATCTAAAATATCTCCCTAAATCCGAGTTACTGGTCACGGCTGGTATTTCGTTTGCAATCTTGATGAACTTAGGGTCTCCACCTAAAATGTCATACAATTCACGACAAAATGTAATAGCCAATACTTTGTCCTCTGAAAATTTCATCAGTAGGCGACGAGATATTTTGTGGTAATCGATCGTGACACTTTTTCTGGTTTTCTCCAAGACTTTACCAGACACATTAATGAACCTGTTAGCAAGAGTGTTCACTAAATGTTTACCACTAAAGTAATAGCCTGAGGGAATTTTCAACAGATAAGTGGTTCGTTTAGTTTTGGGGTCTTGTGATTTCATAGAGTCAGCTAGACTGCTACGTTCATCCAAGTTGCACTTGTTCGTCATAAACTTCTACCGTAAAAGTGTTTTGATTTTCGATGATGTTTTTGATTTGTGTAGGGTGAATCATTTCCACCAAAGCCACTTCCCAATGGGCTTCGTGATCCAATTGGATGGCCTGAGGTAATCTGGCCGTGTAACAGCACAAAGTGTTATTGGGAAACACCTCCAAGGAACTGTCACTGGGTAACGTTAAGTAAAATTGATTATTCATAATTCCACATTTCTAGTGTCCGAGGGGTCACTGGAAGTCATAGGAGTGTCTAAAAGAGGATGGTTCGGGTGACTGTTGGAACTAACGTTGGACACAAGACTCCCGTTGTTGTTGTTTCCGTTAGAGGAATATTTCAGAGACGGATTGGGAAGAAGGTAACTAATGCAACTGCTAAGTAAAATGGTCCACAATTGTTTGTCTCCTTGTTGCAAACTCAAATTGGCAATGGCAGCACCGTTGACACAATACACCACAAAGATTTGGCAGAAAAAGACGATTTGCGTTTTAGGCACACGTTCTCCACACCACACCCACAAGGGTTGCTTTTGTAGATCTTGCAGAGAAGAACTGGGCGACGGAGTGGTCACTGTAGTAGCTGAGGCTGTGTTGAAGGGCATGATGGTCACTTCTTTTTATAGTTGATGAGTTGCGAAGCGTCGATCCAAGAGTCAAAACTGGGAGGATATCCTTTCCAACGTACTTTGACTTCTTTGACACGTTTCTTTCCTACTTTTCGGGTTCTTCGATCGACAATGCTTTCCATTTCGTACAAGTCTTCTTTTTTGGTCACACGTTGTAGCTCGGGCAAATAAAACGTTCCTTTTAACACTTCTCCGTTCATGTCTTCTAATTTATAGACGGGAGGATGACGACCACGCACACGTTCGGTGACACGAAACAATTCGGTGGTCCAATTGGGTAAATAACCTTTGTCGAAAGTGCGTTTGGTTTTGCCAGTGCGTACCCAATCTCCTGATGCCAACATTCCATCTTTCTTGGGGACAGGCTCTGTCGGGGACGTACCAAACAGGAGCTCGAAGACGGTCACTTCGTTGTTGGGAGTCACTTCTTGGGGGGCACACCTTATGTTCCGATGGTAAGATTGATTGTACGATTGGACGAGGCGTGGCAAGACGTCAATGTACTTGAGAGTGTGTTGATGCGTAAACTATTTCCACATGCGTTCTTTCAAGGTGCATTGAAAACGTTCCACGATGTTGGCTTTGGTTTCGGGATTCTCGGTGGTGAAAAAATGAATGTCACGTTTCTTCAGTTCTTTTTGGAAAGCTTGGTTCAGAAATTCGGTGCCTTTGTCAGTTTGCCATCGAAGAGGGTGACGCCCACTTTGTTTCAACACCAGTTTGAGGGCTCGCACTAACTCACTGCTCGATTTGGAAGTCAATGGTACGACCCAAGCAAATTTGGAAAAGACGTCGATGACACAAAACAAATATTTGTAGCTACGATTGTAGGTGGCCAAATGAGAGACATCGGCTAAATCGGCTTCCCATTGGTGATCGTTACCCTCTACTTGGGTACGACTTCTGGAAAATTTTCGTCGAATGGGTTTGTGTAAGGTGTACGTGGCTTGTTCTTGTAACCAGCGTTGCACATGAGGTAAACGGATACTTTTCAGTCGAGTTTTGGCAGCACGATACAATTTCTGAACTCCTCCGTAACCTGCGGGATGGGATGGATCGTAATAAATGCTGGCTAACACCTTCTCCATGTTTTAATAAGTGATCCAGTCTTCACTGATGTTACTCTGAATGGGACGAAGGGGTGGTTTAGAAACGGTTTTACGTGTCCGATGTGCCACGGGTGTAGAAGTGGAAGGTAGTGGTGGTGGTGGTGGTGGTGGTAATGGAATGGCTTTGGTCTTCTTTTCTTTTTTCACTTCTGCTTTCCCTTCTTTCTTTTTCACTTCTGTCGAAGGTGGAGTGGACATCATCTTTTTAACCCAAGCTTTAAGTTCTTCTCGTTGCGGTGTAGGGGAAGGGGTCAACAAGGACGCTGCAATCTTACTAGGGATGGGAGCTGCTGACGGTGTTTGAAAGACTTCTCTTGCCTCTTCTTCCTCAGTCAACCGTGGGGCTGCATCTGTCTTGACCACTGGGAGTGGTAGTGGTTGTGGTGGTGTTGGTGGTGAACTTTTCATCAGGGCCTTAAAATCTTTCAGAGTTGGTAGAGCTGTTTCGTCTAAAGCTTTCTGGTGAAAGAGTTTCAGTCGTTGCAACAATTGACCGTACCTTTGCGATTTTTCCGTTTCTGACAAATCGCTGAGATCCATCAAGGATTGCAATTCGTGTTGTAACTGGGACATCTCGGTCAAATGAGGATTGGGAGGTAAATGCGTGGTTCGTTGTTCTTGCCAACGATGGTATTCCATCCATCGTTTGTAAGGCACTAAAGCTAGTTTTCGTCCTTCCATTGGATTTCAAGGATCACGTCTGAGATCTTTTGACTCCAGAGGTCCCTTTTATCTTTTTGGATCTTTTGATCTTCATCCTCCCAGGATGTTTCCCAATAGTCCTTTCAGTAAGGGTCCTCCTATTGTTCCCATTACTCCTTTCAGTAAGGGTCCTCCTATTGTGCCCATTACTCCTTTCAGTAACATGGGTAAAAATGGCAAAATTCCTCCGCGTTGCACCAACATTTTTTTCTTTTGGCCAATGGGTATTTTCTTTTGGACCATTTGGCGAAGAACGTGTCGATGTTTTGCTAAGCATTCTTTCTGGTGTTTAGACAAAGGTATTGTGTCTTTCAAGACATTCAGACAACATTCGCACACGGTATCGATGACGTCTTTGGAGGCAGTAAAAACGTTTTTTTCGCATAGATGGAGGAGCTTTAGACAGGACGGACAACATGTCCCAATGTTTGGCTAAACGAGGTGGCAGTCCTTTCCTTTTCTTTCCTTTGGGGGCAGAAGAGGAATATCTTTTTTGGAGTGACATCTTTCTCGGTCGGTTCGTTGGTTCCGTGGCACACAGCAAAAATACACTAACGTCGATGACTTGTCACACGGTCTTTTATCCTTTTTTGGGGGACTATCGCTTCGTCATAAAGGTGAAGATGTATTTTCCAAAATCGCCAAAGAATCCTCCTCTTTGGTGGCTCCTCTTTTTCTTTGGACGAGTGTGTCTTTTCTGGGGGTGACGTCTATATTTGACTAAGCTTTTTTTCGGATGACGAAACTGTCTTTTTCTTTTTCCTTTCTGGACATTATAACGACGATGGGGAGACATCTTTTGGTGCACAACATACACTAAAGTCCATGGCTTCACATGCGTCCTTTTATCTTATTATGGCTAGTGGTCATAGATTTAAATAGATTTAAGAGTTTTGATCATGTGTGGTAATAAATGACTAGGCAACCGTCCTCCTCTTTGATGACTTCTTCTTTTCTTTCAACGAGTGTGTCTTTTCTGGGGGTGACGTCAATGTTTGACTAAGTGTTTCTTTTTGGATGACGAGACTGTCCTTTTCTTTTTCCTTTTCCTTTTTGGACAGAAGAACGACGATGGTGACGGTGTGCACTTCTTGGTGGGGCCATCTTTGGGCGTTCAGGAGCACAACAACACTAAACCTATCGTTTGCCTCAGGTCTTTTTATACTGGAACGCGTCGCCACTGATTGTCTTTACGTCGTATCAACTTGATGACAGGCATCACACGTCTTGGAGGAATTCGCAACGGACTAAATCGGGACAGTTCTTGCTTGGACAAATCCAGTAAACTCTGCAACACACCCGTTCTCTCTTGGACTTTGATTTTAGAGGCAGGTACTTTGTGAGCAGCGGCCACTGCCGCTAAAGAGGAAGAGAGTGTCACCGCTGGAGGAGAAGTTTTTGGAGACACTCTCTTGCGGGTAGAAGCTGTTTTCTGTGGACTTTTCTTTTTCTTTCTCTGAGGCTGTGACGTGGTCTTGACACCGTTGCTCTTTTTCTTTTTCTTCTGGGTACGTTTGGGCGTGGCTTTTTTCTTGGGCAGATCTTTGGGAGCATTGGGATCCCATTTTAAGAGGGGACATCTCGGTCAAATGAGGATTGGGAGGTAAATGTGGGGTTCGTTGTTTTTGCCAACGATGGTATTCCATCCATCGCTTGTAAGGGACTAAAGCTAGTTTTCGTCCTTCCATCAGATTTCAAGGATCACGTCTGAGATCTTTTGACTCCAGAGGTCCCTTTTATCTTCTTGGTCCTTTTTATCTTCATCCTCCCAGGATGTTTCCTAATACTCCTTTCAGCAAGGGTCCTCCTATTTTTCCCATTACTCCTTTCAGTAAGGGTCCTCCTATTGTACCCATTACTCCTTTCAGTAACATGGGTAAAAATGGCAAAATTTCTCCGCGTTGCACCAACATCTTTTTCTTTTGACTAACGGGTATCTTCTTTTGGACCATTTGACGAGGAACGTGTCGATGTTTGCCTAAGAATTGTTTCTAGTGTTTAGACAAAGGTATTGTGCCTTTCAAGACATTCAGACAACATTCGCACACGGTATCGATGACATCTTTGGATGCAGTTTGAATGAGTTGTTTTCGCATGGGTGGAGGAGCTTTGGACAGGACGGACAACATGTCCCAATGTTTGGCTAAACGAGGTGGCAGTCCTTTCCTTTTCTTTCCTTTGGGGGCAGAAGAGGAATGTCTTTTTGGGAGTGACATCTTTCTCGGTGGGTTCATTGGTTCCGTGGCACACAGCAAAAAATACACTAACGTCGATGACTTGTCACACGGTCTTTTATCCTTTTTTGGTGGGACTATCGCTTCGTCATCAAGGTGACGATGTGTTTTCCAAAATTACCAAACAATCCTCCTCTTTGGTGACTCCTCTTTTTCTTTGGACGAGTGTGTCTTTTCTGGAGGTGACGTGTACGTTTGGCTAAGCGCTTCCTTGGATGACGAAACTGTCTGTTTCCTTTTCCTTTCTGGACAGAAGAACGACGATGAGGGGACATCTTTTGATACACAACATACACTAAAGTCTATGGCTCGACATGCGTCCTTTTATTTGACTTTGTACCCAGCTTAAAAATTGACTTTGTACCCAGCTCGTCTAGCTAAATTACGTATCGCTTGAAGCTGCTCATTGTCAAAAAATCCTCCTCTTTGGTGACTTCTTCTTTTCTTTGGACGAGTGTGATTTTTCTGGGGGTGATGTCGATGTTTGGCGAAACGTTTTCTCGGATGACGTGATTGTACTTTTCTTTTTCCTTTTCCTTTTTGGACAGAAGAACGACAATGGTGTGCACTTCTTGGAGGGGACATCTTAGGGTGTTCAGCAGAACAAAACAACACTGATCCGTATTGTTTGCCTCAGGTCTTTTTATACTGGAACGCGTCGCCACTCATTGTCTTTACGTCGTATCAACTTGATGGCAGGCAACACACGTCGTGGAAAAGTTCGCAACGGACTAAATCGGGACAGTTCTTGCTTGGACAAATCCAGTAAACTCTGTAACACACCCGTTCTCTCTTGAACTTTGACTTTGGGGGCAGGTACTTTGTGAGCAGCGGCCACTGCCGCTAAAGAGGAAGAGGGTGTCACCGCTGGAGGAGAAGTTTTTGGAGACACTCTCTTGCGGGTAGAAGCTGTTTTCTGTGGACTTTTCTTTTTCTTTCTCTGAGGCTGTGACGTGGTCTTGACACCGTTGCTCTTTTTCTTTTTCTTCTGGGTACGTTTGGGCGTGGCTTTTTTCTTGGGGACAACTTTGGGAGCATTGGGATCCCATTTCAAGAGGGAACGAATGATGACACCTCCTAGAGAACCGCTTCCTCGAGGTTTCAAAATGATTTGCTTTTTGGTTTGAGTATCAATGCGAGGATCGGCTAGTTGTGTCAAGGCGACTTTGTTTCTCTCAACAACAAAAAAACGTTTGGTTTGATGTGGAATCTGAATGATGCCTTGCAGTAATTGACATGCTGTGACCGTAAACCATCGTAAGACTTCTTTGAGACTAGCTTCTAAGACACGAGCACGTATTTGTAGATTTTTTTCGCGACCGATACCGTACAAGGCACGAATCAATTTGATGGGAAGATGAGACTGAAGGGACGTCATGTTGATAATGTGTGAGACAGAGTCCAAGTGACCGAGGTTTTTATAGAATTTTTGGTGATTAAGTCGACGAAGGAGACGTGTACACGACAGGCCCTCCGTCTTGGCACCAGTGGTGAAACAGATGGCTACGAAATCGCAAATAATCGGGAGTGGTAGGTTTTAAATCCACGAGTAAATAAGCGTGTGGGGTTTGAGTGGCATCGTCGTACGCATTTGTCAGCCAAGGCGTTTCTAACTGTTTGGCTAAGACTTGTACTTGCGATTTATCTCTAGGGCTTTTAAACAACACCACGTAATAAGCATTGAGACTGATGGTGCGATGGGCTTTACTTTGTTGAAACAAATTTTGGGTGATGTAAATGACACTGGCATTACGATGATGCCCTTTGCGCGTAAACCAGAGTTTAATTTCTTCTTCATCTTCTCCTAACATGTTGTCAAAAATAACCAAATGAGTTTGACTAGGGTCAGACACGATCCCGTCGTCCTCGCCAGGAATGCCTTCCACAAAGACGATGGAATCCCCTTGACTTTCTCGCAGAAGGCTGTACGCCGATTGCCACTCTTTGTAACACCACACGATACGTTGAGGGGGACGATCGATCAAATAATGTTTATGTTCGATCAAACGTTTGACAAATTCGGTTTTGCCGGAACCGCTCGGTCCGGCAATGAGCATGTTAAAGGGATGACGAAGATACAAGGCCTCCCAACTAGTCCGATCTACGTGTTCGTCAATGACTTTGACAGTGGAGGAAGAGGGAGCAGAGACAGTAGAGGTAGCCATAGTAGTAGTAGTAGTAGTAGTAGTAGTAGTAGTAGTGAAAGGAATGTCACTTTTGACACGAAGACAGACAAGACAAGAGTTTTTATACTTTTTTCAGGACACGTTTATTGTCATCTTTAATTGTGAACAACACGAAAGACAAAAATACATAAAAGTCAAATGGTTAATTACATGAATAAAAGACACATGAAAACGATCATAGTGGAATATAAACAAGTCTCTGTACAACATTTGTGATGATCAAAAGGTGAAATCGTAGGGGTACTGTGTAATGTTCTGAGAGTCTCTACACTCCTTGGCACAGTCACACAAGAGTCCTTCCGGAATGGCTTTTCAGGGATGTCGATCACGATCCTGTCCTGAAGAGAGTGGTTTTCCTCGGTCACGACTTCTTCTTCTTCTGGCACTGTCACTAACACTGGTTTAAAAGTTACTTTTTTTCACGGAACGTTTTAATATTTTAGGATTACAAATCTTTGGCATAGTGTGCCACTTCTTTTTTCCATATCTCAAGCCCCCAACTTTTCCAGTCACGTACATCTTTCCAGTGAGGGTGTAAGTCACAAGCTACACACACGTCGACGTACACATCTTCAGTGCCTAAAAGTTGACGAATCTTGTTTTCCCGTAGAGGTTGAGAAGTATCAAGATGAAAGCGCAAAGCTTTGAGCAGAATGAGTCTCTCGTGTACATTGAAAGGGACCACTTTCATGTTTTTTGGAGTAGTAGGTACTGTTCGTAAAGAGTCCACAAGGAATCAGCTGGTAAACGAAATCCCAGAAAGCAAGTCACTAAGACACACACTACACGTCGACCGCAATTCAATGGACACAGTTCTCGTAATAGGTGTTGGTAATCCTCTACCGTTTGAATAGTGTCATTGATTTCCTTCCACGGAATCTGTTGTATCACTAATGATAAAGGTCGTGGCATGGTCGTCCGTTTTTATACCCTCTTTTTTTGTCGGAGGTTATAAGTGTACTTTTTGCACAGAGCTAATCGTACTCCAGTAGCGAATCCCAATTTTTTAGTCACTAGTTCACACACTACACACCGTATAGAATTTTCCAGTACAGACACAGTTTGGTAGTGTAAAAGATTTTGGTACTCCTCTAACTCTTCCTCTGGAAATTCGTTGTGGTATGGCCACCTTGTAAGTTGAAGGAAGAGTGACAACCAAAGTCTTCTGGTTTTCGTCCAGTTGAACAATGTCTGACCAATGGAACGCTTTCACATGAATCAATCCTCTTATAGCATTCAGGTACCAGTGGTTCCAACATCGGTGACGTAACGGATGCAGTTGTTCTTTGCGTTTCACTTGTATTTTGACGAACTCTCGGTAAATGCGTTCTCTCAGTTTCACAGGCAAAGCACGAATGTTCTCTTGTAAAGTATCCATAACCATGTCAGTCAAACACTTCTCCTAGAACGAAAGCAATGAACGTAGTGAGTCATTTCTGACCACTGCCATTCCAGGAAACGGTCAAGAATGTCAATAAAATCTTCAAATGTAAATGGTCTAAAGCGAAATAGTAGATCCAGAGGAATCGGACTTGTTTGTTGACTTTGGTCAATTTCCTCTTGTGAATTTCTCGACACAAAAGTTTTACAGTCACTAATTGAGATTTGTCTCTGGCAAGTCCCTGCCAAATGTCCTTGTAGATCTTCTCTTGCAATTCGATTGGTAATGTTTGAAGATTATTTTCTACATGGGGTTTAAATACTTGTCTAGGGGTTGTCCAATGTTTAACTCCTAGCCCCGTAGCTGGTTTCTTACACGACATGGTAGACCCACTTCAATGACGAGGTCCCACTAAAGGTAGGTAGTGACAATCTGGAGACCATCGAGCATGTTCCAGGTAAGCGCAATCTTTCTTCTCCCACGCGTGAAGTGACACACCGCAACTGAAGCACTTGACTTTATCCGCTTCGCCCAAGTAGATAAATGCAGCTCTAGCTAGCGCGTTCGTTGGTGTGGATAGTATATGTGTGTATGTTTTATGCTTTCTCGTTCGTTGGTGAGGATAGTAGATAGATGAGCTTTTTCTTCTCATCCCGATTGTGTGGATAGTATATTTGTGTGTTTTGTGCGTTCTCCTTCGTTGGTGTGGATAGTATATGGGTGTGTTTTTCATCTCTTCCTTCGTTGGTGTGGATAGTATATGGGTGTGTTTTTCTTCTCATTCCGATTTTGTGGATAGTATATTTGTGTGTTGCATGCGCGTTCGTTGGTGTGGATAGAATGTGTGTATGTTTTATGCTTTCTCATTCGTTGGTGAGGATAGTAGATAGATGTGTTTTTTCTTCTCATCCCGATTGTGTGGATAGTATATTTGTGTGTTTTGTGCGTTCTCCTTCGTTGGTGTGGATAGTATATGGGTGTGTTTTTCATCTCTTCCTTCGTTGGTGTGGATAGTATATGGGTGTGTGTTTTTCTTCTCATCCCGATTGTGTGGATAGTAGATATGTGTGTTTTATGCTTTCTCGTTCGTTGGTGAGGATAGTAAATTTGTGTGTTTTATGCGTTCTCCTTCGTTGGTGTGGATAGTATATGGCTGTGTTTTTCATCTCTTCCTTCGTTGGTGTGGATAGTATATGGGTGTGTTTTTCTTCTCATCCCGATTGTGTGGATAGCAGATAGGTGTGTTTTATGCTTTCTCGTTCGTTGGTGAGGATAGTAAATTTGTGTGTTTTATGCATTCTCCTTCGTTGGTGTGGATAGTATATGGGGGTTTGTTTTTCTTCTCATCCCGATTGTGTGGATAGTAGATAGGTGTGTTTTATGCTTTTTCGTTCGTTGATGAGGATAGTAGATAGGTGTGTTTTTCATCTCTTCCTTCGTTGGTGTGGATAGTAGATAGGTGTGTTTTATGCTTTCTCGTTCGTTGGTGAGGATAGTAAATTTGTGTTTTATGCGTTCTCCTTCGTTGGTGTGGATAGTATATGGTGGTGTGTTTTTCTTCTCATCCCGATTGTGTGGATAGTAGATAGGTGTGTTTTATGCTTTTTCGTTCGTTGGTGAGGATAGTAAATTTGTGTGTTTTATGCTTTCTCGTTCGTTGGTGAGGATAGCATATTTGTGTTTTATGCTTGCTCGTTCGATGGTGTGGATAGTATATTTGTGTTTTTTATTCTCATCCCGATTGTGTGGATAGTAGATAGGTGTGTTTTATGCTTTCTCGTTCATTGGTGAGGATAGTATATTTGTGTGTTTTTTCTTCTCATCCCGATTGTGTGGATAGTAGATAGGTGTGTTTTATGCTTACTTGTTCGTTGGTGAGGATAGTATATTGTATGTGAAGTGAGTGTAAGGGATGTTTTCGTTCACGTCCGTGCTCCACGGATATAAAGCAGAGCGCTCGGCATTCGCGCCAGGTCGCACTATCTGCTGCCCCACAAATCCCCAACCACCCCCCACCGGACAAGCATGGCATACCCGGACAAGCATAGCTAAACCCGGACAAACGAGCGGACAATAACAAAGGCAAGTGGCAGTCCAGGTCGTCCTTCCTGCTGCCACACAAACTCCCAACCCCACCGGACAAGCATAGCATTCCCTCGGACAAACTCAAAGGCAAGAGGCAGTCCAGGAGGCTCTACCTGCTGCCCCATAAAACCCTATCGGACAAACACTGCGCATCCATATCGAGTTGCAATTACTCCTTGAAAGAAGGAGGTATTGCAGTACCCAGCTCATATGGCCCCCACTTAAAGGGAAAAAACAAAACCGAGGGTCTTCAATTTGGTTCATGAAGGCCCGTTACCAAAACAAACATGATCCTTACGATACCGCCTCGTCGTCAAAAACAAAACCTACATAGTCACCTAATTGAGACAATACAAATGGAAGGGTAAACCTTCCCCAGATCGGTACAATTTTCGGAAAACGGATAAGTACACCAAGTACGCAAAATTCATATTCAACAATAATCACCAATAATACCCAATGCAACAAAATTAAAACTCAAATGAGTGCTTTACCAATTGAATGCGTGGCTCACACAACATTGGTATAAGGAAGTCCATTAGCATAACTGGACTTGATGTGACATTAAACCCGACCTTGCCGTTAGGTCGGGGCGCGTGGTTGCCGGGCTTGGTGTGCCCTGTGTGGCTGTCTCTGGGGCTCTTCTGTGGCGTTTGGTCGCGCTTTTTCCGGGCTTTTTCCTCCTTTCTTCGCCAGCTGTCTGCCGCTTGGATATCGACTGAATACCAAAGGTCAGAGGTCTATCGGACAAGCGATGGTCAAAGCCCAGCTCGGGGCTAAGTGCCTCTTTAGGGGAGCAGTGTCGCCCAGCCGAGGGCGGCATCCAGCCATGGCCGAGTGCCCCCCTTCAGAGGTTATGCCCAGCCTTGGGCCTGGAGTGCCCCAATTGGGGCCTCTGGTCCAGCCTTGGACCCACAGTCGTAAGGCACATAGTGCATAAACGACTATAATTCCTACAGTACAGTACATTCGCGCCATCATCATAGCTAGCGGCGAGAACAAAGGAACTTGGACTGACCGCTGGTCACGCCAAACAAATACGGGACAATAAACCGACTGTGTACATACTACCATTGTAAGTAATCTAACATTTATATATACTAATCTCTACTTACTCTAAATCCCCAAATTTAGCGATTAAACTAACATTCTCAAACAAATTTAACCTATACCTTTCAACACTCTCACCCACCCACCACGCTAACTCCCACCCACCACTCACACAAGCTGACCTCCAATAACACAAACAACACACTACAACAGTAAAACGCTACGCTACAACCATTAACACAAAACACAAAAGTTAACAATTTGTAATTCACGCAAACCTAACTTCCTTCTTTCAAACAGGACTTAACAAACCACATAACAGTAATTCAATCCTAACATTACAGTAATTCAATCCTAACATTAACAACTTAGCACAGCACAACAGCCCAAACAATCGGATCACACCTAACATACGTAACCCTACTCATTTCAACATACAAACTTGTAACAAGGAAGCACAGCACCTCACTGGATAATTACACAACACAACACAAAGCTATCACAAATCAAGCACTACAATATCCAATTAACTCTATTACCCTAAATACTCTTATCGATACAATTATCTCCTAAAACTAAACTCATATCTCAAATTAAGCACTACAATATCCAACTAACTCTATTACCATAAATACTCTTATCGGTACAATTATCTCCTAAAACTAAACTCAATATCACCAATAGATAAGAGGGTAAAACTCACAACATAAACTCAATACTTAACTTAGTAACCCGCAACTACACTCAATACTTTAAACTACTATAACACGCTACAGATAATACTTCCAATTCTTTATTTATTTTTCATTCCCATTATTACCAATTAATACAACTACTATTGTACCACGCCAGTTATCATTATTAGTACTACGCAATACACATAATTCCACAACGCTATCAATATTGGTAATATTATCATTATATATTATCATTATAACTATCATTACCATAATTATTAATCTCTTAATAGCGAATCCCTGTCATAGACTAACGATACACCAATACCAAAACCTAAAATCCACGTAATAATTATAACCCACCTTAAAGCGATACACATATAACCATTAATACTAGCATTCTCTTACTATTATTATTATAAATCCACTCACTAATAATATTAGCAGTATTCTCATTACTATTAGTAATTTTATTACTACCTCCAAATCAGTAATTTTAATATCGCAAGTAGTACACTAAAAAAAAAAAAAAAAAAAAAAAAAAAAAAAAAAAAAAAAAAAAAAAAGTGCCCTTCATATAGTGCCATACCTATTATTAACATTATTATAATTAGCACCACCATCTCACCTGACATATATAAAACCTAACTTACACGCAATATATAAAATAACACAATATCATTCTTAATTCTATTGTTATTTTATTTTAATCCCCATTAGTATCATAATTCACACAACCATCGCAAACCAACACCAACAAATAACAAATCACATAACATAAAAATCACTCTACCAATTACCCCGAAAACAATATTTTCAAAACACATATAAAACAATACTCAACTAACTGTTATTAATAATTCTCCCCTATTACCATCATTACCAATATCACCACAATTAATTAACATATAATATACAGGTAAGATAAACAAAATATACGTGTAAAATACACACATTCTAGACCATACCATCACAACAACATGGACCGGAAACCCGTCAACAAGGTCAAACTTCTACAAAGGAAAAGACAAGATGCCATCAAACTGAATAAACTCTACAACAAGATGAGGAGAACATCAACCAACACAGGGACACCACGCCAACACACCAATACCACTACTACGTCTCCAGAACTGACAACACCCATTAAAGTGGGCACGTTCCACTCCACGACAACAACGAGACAAATCACCAAAACAGTACTGACGCCAAACGCGAACAAATACAACAGGCAAAACAACACCCTGCTTACAACACCCATTACCACCGTCGAACAAGCTCTAACCCTCATTGGAAAACCAGAAACACGGAAACCCATACACATACAGGTACAGGCGCACACGACCAAGGCACCACAGGAACCCATACATATGCAAGTACCTACCCACAAGGACATACCACAGACAGTACACCCAGCTAGGACTCTGGCCGGAACAACAACAACTACGCTTAGAACACAAGCCCTCCAAAACCAAAGATCAAACCAAGATTCCACAACAACATCAACAACAGCAAAATCGACTTTCAACAGAGCAACCACACAATCACACATACCCAGATCACACAGCTTCCACCCATATTGGATGGCCAACAACAAAACCAACAAGCAAAGGAAAACCCTACCACTTGACAATCCCACACCGGGACCATCAGGAACACAACCAACAAAGACTAAATCAACACACTCGGGCACCACAGACCATCAAAACGACCAGGATCGTCATAACAAACAACCCACATTACTTGAACTTATCAATACCAGCCTCCTCTACAACCATGAGTATGAAGATCTACCCCTCTACCCCAAAGGGAAACAACCTATCAAAGGACCATCTAAAACCAAACGAACAAAGATCTTAACAACTCTTCCAACACTATCATTCAAACCAACAACCAATCAAGTAGGGACCATTTCAACTCCATCCAATCCACCACTTCAACAGCCAACACAAACAACCAACAAGAGGCCAAGGGAAAACCTCAATACCAACAAAATGACACACTCCATGCAAAAGAAGAAAAAACTACATACTAACTACAGCTTTGATGGTATTTCCACCAACACCGACCAGGACAACAACAGCACCACAAACCAGGACATATCTGCTGGCCATATAGTTGCACCGCCAACACCTTCCAACCAGCGCAACAAAACATATAGAGGTCACCCCGCCTATAAGACTCTTTACCTCACCTGCCCCGACGATAATACAACCAGGAACATTAACCTCAAGACTTTGGCCAACACCCTTTCAAAATACCACAGGGAAACATTCCGGATAAAAACACTACACACTGACCAATACATAGTCATACAATGCCACTCCAAAAAACAAATGAGAACTTTTAAGGGAATCAAACACATTAATAAAACCAGAATCCGAATCCAGGAGCGCATAGCCCACCCAAGCAACACTACGTCACATCAAACTCAAAAGCGGCCACCAACGAACAACATCACAAGCGCTCGACCCGATATTAACAGAGCTAAACCAAACCACAACCACACACCAAACCGGAAGTCAACCATCACCTTATTCCAATGGAACTGCAGGAGTCTTAAAAGTAATCATGCCGAATTAATAGCTTCATTAGATGAGGGTCACAACAAACCGGACATAATATGCCTACAGGAAACAAGACTTACACATGATCACATCAAACCACCGACACTCAAAGATTACGATCTCTGCTTTCACAAAACTCGAATACTGGGGAACGGGGGAGGGGGGCTTGCGACCTACATCCACAATTCCATTCCGGAAGCCACAGAAATCAAGGTTAAAGCCCATACAGAAAACCGCCATATTGAAATGCAAGGAATCCAGATTAAACTAGGAAACAAACAGCTACAAATCTACAACATCTACGACCCCCCTACCCACCAGACCGACCCAACCCCAACACTCAAACAACTGATTCCCCATAACAGCAAGAACATCATAATTTGCGGTGACTTCAATGCCCACAATGAATACTGGGGTGGGGACAGAACCAACACCAGGGGCAAGCAAATCCTCGACCTAACCACAAACGGACAACTACGCATACTAAACACAGGCTCACACACCCGTCTAGATACTAATACAGGCAAGCTCACAGCAATAGATCTGACACTAGCAACACAAGATATCTCACAGACAACGCAGTGGGAGGTCTTACAACACAGCACCTTGGGAAGTGACCACTTTCCACTCTTAACTACCATCCACTTGCAGCACATCAGAGAACAACAATCGAAATCACCAAAATGGAATACGGCTAAAGCCGATTGGACTCAATTCAACTCCATCTTACGACA
>JAECUM010071267.1:0-10942 GCA_016617855.1 Megalonaias nervosa | reverse complement strand
TCCTCGACTCCCATGATGACCTTCCGCTGGATAGGTAGCGTGTAGGTTTATCTGATTGTATATCCGTACTTTTTCTTAAATGAAAAAAAAAATCACATGCTTCTGCCCTGTTTTTTCTTTTGCCAGTTTGAGTAGAAAGTAGAAGAAAACCATACTTAACATCCAGAAGAACGAAAACAACTATTTTGCAGGAAGGAAAATACGATTTGAGAACTCTCTAAAACCGGCCCAGAGTTGAAAGGTCTCTCCAATCCTATGTAATCACTCAGACAACTGGAAGCCAGTCGACTGGAAACAATTTTTCGTACACTACGCCGAGTTAGTGTTTTAATTTTGAAGTATTTATGCCATGCCATAAAATTAAAGCGTTTTTATTTTGTTTCCGAAGCTAGAACATGGAGCAGGAATTTTGAAAATGTTAACCAGAGCTGTCAGACCACATTTTAAAGATCGCCTCACGGAAGAAAAAAAAACTGTTTTATCGAACTCTTTCTTTCTAAACAATAGTTTAGCTAACACTTCATGAGTTTTGTAACTATGAATAATTCTTGTCGTCGATCAAACCATAAAATTTCATTGAAGTATATCTATATGGATGTTACTAGACGTGTAAAAAATGGGGTTATTATGGAAATAAGTTTACATAAGTATATTGGAATCCATTGCTAAGGACAACACGTTTGCTGCGCAATGGGCATCGTTGAAATGAGCTTGTGATTCAATACGTGTGGTGTGCTTTTACAAATAATTTATCAGGTGGCCCAATCTTGCATCAAATCTTTCGCGCAGCAGTCTTATCGATTGTCATATTGCTCCATTGCAAAGTACATTTCGGTAGTTCGTCCCTCGATCTTCCGGAGTTCTTTCTCCACAAAATATACTGGCCACCATCTATATCACATCATGAGGTGAAAAATGACGTTTAAACCCCACAAAACCAAATCCGAGTAGTCAATGTCGTTATTTTTAATGAAGTTTTTTTTTTTTTTTCTTGAAGCTTCAATTGTTAATAAATCAAAAGAATATTAATTCACAAAGCTGAGCGTTTTTTAATCATATGCATTCAACTGTAAAAAAAAAATTGTATGTAAAAATGTATGAGGCGCCGTAGCGGACAAAAGCTGGTCCAATCAGAACGCTGGCGTTGACATTTTAATGTCATATGTCCAGAATTCCAATTTCACGTTTTGTATCAAAAATATTTGTCCTTAAACTTCCATTTTCTAGGTCGAGATTTTAGATTGTGCCTGTTGAATTAAACAGTAGTGGTTGAAAGTTATATTTTCTATGGCGAGGTTTTAGATTGTGTCGTTTGAATTACACGGCGGTGGTTAAAACTTCAATGTCATACTGCGAGAATTCCTAATTCACGTATTGGTTCAAAGAGTTTATGTTGAAAGTTCTATTTCATATGTTGAGTATTTAGATTTCATCTGTTGAATTACATAGCGCTGGTTGAAAATTCGATGTCCAATGTCGAGTTGTTAGATTATATTTTCTGAATTACACGGCGATTGTTGAAATTTTAATGTCATATGTCGAGAGTTTCAATTTAACACGTTGAATCACATTGATTGTGCAAAAAGTTCCATTTCGTATGTTGAGTTTTTAGATTGTATCTGTTGAATTACACAGCGGTGGTTGGACGTTTTATTGTGCTTGTCAGAATTGCTATTTTTAAATGGTGAATGATGTGTTGGTGTTAAAAGTAACATTACACAATGTCTACGTTAACAATTCAAAATAATATCGCGTATTAAGATACATCATTCGTGTATTCAATTGTGAGGCCCCATTACATTTTATACATTTACAGTTTGAAAATTACCATTCACAGGTCGAGAATTACAATGAATTTCTTCGCTAGAGATCGCTCTTGTGAACGGACCGCGTTATTTTTAAACAAGGAGGCTGCTTCTCGTTGCTGTGAAATTCAACTGATGAAATCTAAATACTCGCCATATGCAATGGAACTTTCATCACAAACAGTTTCATTCAACGTGTGAATTAGGGATTTTCGACATATGATATTGAAATTTCAACCACTGCTGTGTAATTCAAAATATACACTGTAAAACGTCGACATAGGAAATTGAACTTTAAACCACCACTGTATAGTTCAGCATATACAATCTAAAATCTCGATCTAGAAAATGGAACTTTAAGGACATGCAATTTGATCCAACACGTATTGGATTTCTCGACATACGACATCGAAATTTCAACCGCAACTTTCTCTTTGGACCAGCTTTTTTTCCGCTACGACTCCTCATAAAAAAGTCCCATCCACTATACACTACCTGACCAAATATTTCGCTGATTCGTGAAAATGTCATTAAGAGCTATAGCGGAAGCACATGCAACGACTCACGACTGTGTAGTGTTATTTAACATAAGCATAAACACTGAATGCTGTCTTGTATCCAAGCGGTCTAACAGTGTAATAAATGCAAATGGTCTGTCATTGTAGGAGCAGCAGAGAGGGTGAACCCTACAACTTTGTAGAGACCTTATTTTTTGAAAATTAAGGGTTCCTACGAAGGCTGAAAAAAGAAGTTTTTGCCTTAATAATGAAAACTTATTTAATTGACCAGATTTATTCTGATTTTTTCACAATCTGGTCACTACGCGTATGTCGTCCACCCTCTCTGCTGCTATAAATTAAACAGCAAGTATAAATATTATCAATAATGAGTATTGGAGAACCACACTCAGCTAAATTAGCTCGAGAGCGACTACAAGCAATTAAAAAATATCTACCTGTTCGAGATTCTGTTAAGCAACAACTACAATCGCGTCAGGAATCTCAAGTTGAATTTGAGGAGGATACAAAAAAATTATTTAAACCTATCACTGAGACTACTAAAGGTATTCTACCTGTGTTAGAGAAAACCGCTGAAGCAACTGGAAAAATAGCAAGAAGAACAAAAAGACAAAAGAAATTTTACGTAAACTTCCAGCCGAAATAGCTGCTGCGATGCCAGTCCCGGAAATACCTGAGGATGAAGATCAACCTGAAGGTGCTGAAGAAGAAGGTGCTGAAGCACTAGCCCCTGAACCAAAATCAGTGTATCCTATAATTAATGCTGAACTGTTAAATAAATTTGATGAAGTAACTATTAAAACAATTAACAATATTGAAAACCCACAACAATTGGCTAAATTTGCTATGGATAATTTTAGTCAAAGAGGTAAATTAATGAAACCTGAACACGCTAAATATATTAAAAATAGTGATCAATGGTACAAATATTTATATCGCATACGCATGAATGTTCAACAAGCTAGAGATGATGATCCATCATATCGGGTTTATAGTAATGAAATTAAAAAATTAAAACAAGAAGAAGAAATGGAAAGAAAAAAACGTAAAAGGAACAATCTCCAAAACCATTTGAGCAATCACTTCGTGATTATCCAGAATCATTCAAAACACCATCGAAACCAAGTAAAAAAGCATCACGACGAACACCACTACAATTTGAATTATCACCAATATCATCACCACGACTCAAATTTCCATCACCAGAGCAACCAATACCACGACTACAAACATTACTACAACAACAACAACAACAACAACAAGAATCACAACAACCAGTTAGAATAACAGAGGAAGAATATCAAGATCCTGGCGCAACTGGAAGTGGTCTAGGAAGTGGTCTTATTACTTGTCCCAATAATATCCTTGCTGATGTTGATCGACTAGAAATCCTCATCGGAGGAAAACGAGCTGGTAATAATTCCCCAGAAATCATTAATGAAGCAGCTGATATTTGCAAACGATTATTTAGTGGCGGCATCATGGATATTAATGTGTATCGATCCCTTATTAATGAAATCAGTGACGATGTCACTTATGATTATTATAGTGATTAAGTATGTAATTAGTGATAAAACAGTTAATAATAAAATGATCGTGCATGGTACTCAACGTGGACCTACCATGGTCAGGGTAATAAACTCTCGATTACCTGTATACAGAGCAACCTACGGAGATGGATTAGGTGATGTTGTTCAGGGTCTGTTTACAAGAATAGCCCCAAAAGCAATACCGATTGCAAAGCAACTAGGAATGAAAGCTATTGATGTTGTTCGTGAAAAGGTATAAGCGCTGTTGGTAATATTGCTAGCAAAGCATTCTCAGCGATCAAAGATAGACTAGCACGATTAATACGCAGACCGGTCCGATCTCAACCTGTGAAATTGCCCAGCACTGAAGTGATGCCCGCAAGCGTAAGTAAAATAATAAATCAAGCCGCTAATCAAAAACTAGCGGAGTTGGCTGATGTCCCGATGTCGGAGAAGGAAAAAAATATAACCGCTAGTCTGATAGCAGGTAGTGGTCTTCGTGTTAGACGAAGACGATAATAATAAAGATGTTCAAGCGTATTTCTAACACCGCGTTTGACATAGACGCACCAGTTCTTAAAGATGAGTCTGTGCGCGATTATCAGTATTATTCTTATGATGCACGAGTTCCAAATCAGCGTGGACGAATCGAACTACAAGTTCAGGATACAAGCAGATATTTCTTACCCGCTGAAGCATTTATTGAAGTCGAAGGTGAAATTCAGAAAACGGATAATACTAATTATGACGATGAGGATAGTGTTGGTTTTGTTAATAATGGTATTATGGCGTTATTTGACAGCGCTACGTACATGATTGACGGAAAAAATATTGAATCTATTCAGAAAGACGTCGACGTTGCCACGACAATACTAGGCCTTGCGAGATACAGCGACGATTATTCAAGATCAGCTGGTCCATCAATGATGTTTGCAAAGGATACAACTGATTCTCCAGAGTACCAACAATATGAAATAAGACGACCAAGAAACTTCGCCAACAACGCTGATGCGGATGTAGAGAGAATGATTATTGATGTAGATACAGATTTCAACTTAGGATTTAGATCACGTCGAGCAATGTTGCAGGGTGGAAGTAGAAGATTTTCGTGTGCAATTCCACTGTCACATATCTTTGGATTCTGCAGAGATGTCAGAAAGGTTATTTTTGGAGCCAAACACACAATTGTACTAGTACGAAAAGGCAATGATGATGATGCAATATGGAGACCCGCTGGTGTTGATGCTGGTATGGTAGTACTAACAAAACTTTCCCTGTGGATGCCAGTAATGACTCCATCAATATCCGAAGAAGACCGGTTGTTATCTTTTATGAGTCAAGGTGGTAAATCAACGTTATCGTGGTTAACAATGACTACGGATGCTATTCAAAGCGCAATTAACGGTTTATTCACATGGCAAATAGCTTCTCAGCAAGGTGTTTCTGCACCAAGACACATATTTATTGCATTACAAGATACTACACGAGTAAACTTACAAACTCATAGTATTATGGTATTTGATAAACTCGGTGTTACTGAGGTTTCATTAAGGATAAATGGACATCAAGAACCATCCGAGGATATTTTGTTAGATTTTGGTCAAAATCATGTAGCACGTGCATATCATCGATTAATGACATTCATGGGTCGTGATCAAAACATTGATACTGGTTTACAAATATCGCAGCTAGATTTTACAACGCTGTATCCGATTTATTACTTTTCATTAGAACATTTAGATTTGACCAGACAATCTGTTGTAGATATTCATTTTCGAGCTCGTGTAACATTGCCAGTAGCACCAGCACCATTAATTCCTAATTACAGAGCAATTGCTGTTATACTCAGCGATAAATCGATGTTACTCGAAGGTGTTGGTGGACGAATGAGAGTTATTGATGCTCCAGTAGAAAATATCTAAAATATTTTCTAAACATGTAATTAGATCACCTGATTTAAAATCAGGATAATATTAATAATGTCATATCATCACGTTAGTGTGAGTCTGACTCCTGGTCAGATTAAAAGGCTGCAATCAGCATCAAAAAATAATTGTGGAATAAAAATATCGCTAAAGCGAGAACAGATGACCGGTGCAAATAAACTGTCGTTGACCAAGCGTCAGTTTAAAAACTTCAACGACGATAAAAAGTCAAATAAAGGCGTCAAACTTAATCTTTCTGCTGGCGCCATCAAAGATATTGCTAAACGGGTGGTATATTTCCGCTTCTTGCAGCAATACCAGCATTAATAGCAGTTGCAGCCCCAGCTGTTGCAAAGGCAGCTGCGCTAGGTGCTGTTGGAACAGCTGCTGGAATGGCGTTAAAGAAAGCATCTGGACAAGGAATCAAAAAAAAGGGAAGAGGTTTAAGATTGCCAGGGACCCCACACTGGTACGGAAAGGGTCTAAGATTACCAGGGACAGTTTACTAATAACACCCATGTCCAATTTTGATTTACTTAATGCTGCTAAGCAATTAAAAATAAAAAATTTCAGAGGTGTTTTTATGCGCGATCAATTACCTACCGTTGGAATGCAACATGAAACCGGTATTATTAATCTCGATAAAAATTCTGGCCCAGGCACGCACTGGGTCGCATATGCAATTGATCCACGTGGAATTATTTATTTCGATTCGTGTGGATTAGCACCACCAAAAGAATTTCTTTATTACGTTAGCAATAATACTGCTCCAATCTGGTATTCAACGCTACCAACACAAAAAATAACTGATCCTCCAATATGCGGTCGTGAAACCCTCGCTATGCTTGATGCTGTATCAAAATCAACAGCACCGCCTCATAAAGTCGTACACGCGTTCACTACACTACGTCATAATACTTAAACTGATATCAATAAATATAATGGTAGATATTTATGGAAGATCCTTAGGTAAAACTCAGAAGTTCGATTTATCTAAATATGCAACTCTTGATCAGCTCAGAAATGAAATCGATGATTTAGTAAATATCACAAGTGTGGATCAAAATGAAGTCGTCGTTTTTCAGGACAAACAAGGACGATTAAAAACGAGTAACATACAACTACCAGATGTACTTATACGAATTCCCAACGCGGTTGTTAATAATATCGTTACTTTCGCTGATCAAGGTAAAATACAGGATTCCGGTAAATCGGTTAACGACTATGTTAAGAAAACTGGTGATGTATTTACCGGTGACATTATTATATCAGGAAGAAAAATTACGTATCTTGGAGATCCAATCGCAGATACAGACGCAGCAACAAAAATATACGTCGATGATCAAGAATCCAAGTACGTGTCAGTGCGCGGTGGTATAATGCGTGCATTTCTCGACATGAATAATAATGGTATTAATAATCTCAGAACACCAGAAACAGATTTCGACGCCGCAACTAAAAAATATGTCGACGATAGGGAAATTCCAATAACGACAATTAATGATGGAATTGCTGCATTTAGAGCTGAATATATTAGTCATGTACAAACATTTCTAAATTTTCGTAGAAATGTAAACAGAAATATTAACGAATATTTTGGAACTCCACCAATCGTTGACATAAAACTTACCGACATTAACATGAAAATCAACGATATTGTTAGTGTCATTCCTAATATCATCGAAAAAACTAATCTCGTTAAAATTCCACACAAGCAGATCATTAACATGGTATACACAGTAGCATCAGGATTAGGAATATGGACACTGCAGGATAATAATCTCAAACACACCGCAGAAGTCACTGGCATATACAGACTGTCTATATTTAGCATGGCAAAATTCAGTATATTTACTACATTTCCATGGCGTTATTCAAACGATGATTTTTCTGGAGTTGTATCCGTCATAATAAATAAAGATGCGGAAGAAACATTTCTGCTGGAAGCATCTCACAAAAATTTAACCAGAGCGTTATACTGGTGGTGCTTGGAATTTGTAGCTGAAACTCCTCAATTAGTTATCTAGATAAGTATAATGAATCAAGAGTCATTTATTGACGTTCAACGTCACAGATACGCTCAAGTATGTGAGTGTCAAACTAAACTAAAAAATATCATCGACGATTACACGATAAAGGTAAAAAATATCGTCGTCGTATGGTCGTTATTGATATAATGGTATACTCGGTTTCTGCTGTTATTGCTGGAACTGGATTATTACTATCAACAATAACGATGACAGCGCCTGCAGTTGTAACAATTATAGTTTCAACGGCAACAACATGTGCAGGTATTTTCAGTATTATCTCTAAAAAAATATCTACATGTACGAATGATAAACTAAACGAGTACGTGATGAAATTGCACACAGCAACAGCCGCATACACTAAATTATGCTCGTATATTTCAGCGTATCTCGGTGATGGTAAAATATCCGATGAGGAGTTTGTAACGATAATGAAAACCTACGATGAAGCATTCATAATCGCTAGTGATAATAACGGGAAGATGGAGAATTAAATAATAACGATAATAATAATGTCAGAGTCGCAATTACTTCAGCAGATCGTGGCTAATACAACGCCGTCAAAACTACTATGATATCATTAAGTTCAACCAATCCTGAATTTAGCGTTAATTTTCCGACTGCAATTCCAGCAAAGGAAATAGCATTAGCGCAATTACGAGTTTATTATAGCTGGCCTAATATTAGATCAAAACCGTTTGGTGGACAACAACCAAATAATTCACTGGTATTTGCGAATAAAAATAAACCGGATGGAACACCTGATTGGCAAGTTGTTGGAATTTCAACGGGTAGTTATCAAATAGAACAGATTAATGATGAGTTCCAACGCAGAATTAAATCTATCACAGGAAAAGAATCTAAAATAGCGATCACTGTTTATGAACCAACACTATCAGCGGCGATTGAAATAAATTCTGCTGATTACCTCGTAGATATTTATCAGAGTTCAATTAGATCCGTGTTAGGATGGCCTGAAGTCGCACCTGTTTATAATGGAGTTTCAGAACCAAAAATAGAAGAATTTAAAACGATTGAAGAAAAATTCATTAAAGATCCAGAATATCGAAAAAAACAACCATGGAGTAATACAAGATTTGGATTTCCAAACGACGATAGATATTACTTTACCGATTTTGACGGTAAAAGGATCCCCAAGTTGAATAAAGCATTATTTATTATTAACACAGACACCAGGACGAAGATTAGTTTATATACTGTTGATGTAGGATTTATTAAACATTTTTTAGATACTCTTAAACCCGAATACGATAAAACGTTTAATGATTTAAGAAATTTACTTATTTCATTATCACAACATTATAATGAAAGTGTAAAGCAGCAAATAATCGAGTCAATAAAACATTTAAATGGAATCTTATTCGATTTATACATCGCCAATCGAAGTATTATAAACACTGCGACTAAATTCGATGGAAATCGTTACACAAATCCAGAATCTAAACAAGTATTTCTTGATCATTATAAAATAACAGAAAAAGATTTACAAACATTTATTATACCAGATTTAAATAACGCTGAAATGAAGAAATCATTAAATGATCTTATTGAAGAATATTATCCGGGAGTAATTGAATCGTGGAGAAAAATAGCCCCACCACCTGTTATACTAAAACACTATAACAATCCCTTTGGTGCCGGACGTCATATATCGCCAGGCATTGTAAATATAACAACAACAATTGCAGTCAATCTAGTATGTGATGTTATTGAAGGTAGCTATCAGGTAGATCTTTCTAAATCTAGCCAGGCCCAGCAAGGGTACATATTATTCAGTTTTAGCCCGTTGGTTCCTCCAGGTTCGTTAATTGTATCAGAGCCAATTAATCCCGTGTACCTGCGAGTTCGTAATCCGTTATTATCAAGAATACACTTTAAACTCACAGACCAAAATAATAGAATTCTGGACACGAGAAATGAAGTGCTAAATATAAACCTGTATGTGAAATCATAATATGTTATTTTAACAAAAAAAAATATCCGGATGTCTATAATATTATATTCTTTTGTTTACATAAAATCCGTGCACAATGAAATCTATTATCTAAAAGGCTGTGGCTGCATATTGATTATTCCATATAACGGCTGTGCGTAAAGTTATTTTAAGAACCGCTATATAACTAAATCAATATCCGCTGTTACGGCTTTACGTATAGACTCAGTGTTATACAGAATTATATATTTTTTGGAAACTAGAAACATAAAATCTCATTTTAGACAGAAAAATGTGGTTTTTGTTAAGCATATTGTAGTTTTTAGGAATGTAACGATATGACTGACAAATTGTTGAGCTAAGGTTATTGGTAAAACATACTAACTTTTTCAATATGTATTTATAACAAGGTCCGATAGCTCAGTTGATAGCGTGTAGAAACTCTCATCCGGAGGGTCGTGGTTCGAAACCCGAGAAAGACCAATTGTCTGTGGAAGGCGATTTTAGGCCAAGATTTATAATTTATTGGGGGCTCCAGCCCCCCCGTCTTCAGAGTACACCAATCCACTACGTCAACACGTGGTGGATTCACTTTTGTGAATCACCCATTGGTTGATCGTTATGGGTTGGTGTGCTGGCGTGAAGACGGCATTTCATCATCATCATCATCATATCATCATCATATCATCTCATCAAAATATACAGCGGGGGGTGATATGAGGTCGTGACCTTGTGACTTCACTAAAGGGTACCCCACACAAGGGCCATTCCAAAAGACACAATCGCAAAACTAAAAATAAACCTAATGAGATTCCAGGTCACAAAGACCAATCAGCCTTTGAGTTCTTAGAGTTTTCGGTTACGGATATTTAGGAATTCTTGTAAGGCAATAAACAGAATCTGATTGGTCACTAAAATAAGACCTACACGTGTATAAACAACCCTCTGAGTTCCTAGAGTTTCGGTTACGGATATTTAGGAATTCTTTCGGGGGTAAACAAATAACACGTATAGACAACCCTCTGAGCCTCTAAAGTTTCGGTTACGGATATTTAGGGGTCTCTTGAGGGGTAAATGTCTAAACAAGGATTGGGAACCTCATTAGGTTTATCTGATACAACTATGGAATGGTAGACCGAATGTCACCCCGCGCTGTATATTTTTGTTTATTTTTATATTAAATA
>JAECUM010071260.1:0-24013 GCA_016617855.1 Megalonaias nervosa | reverse complement strand
GAAATGCAGTTTAATCACCATTCATCGTTGTCATATTTAAAAATAATTTCAAGTCATTTGATTACTTCTTAATATTACGATTTACATCTTTGTAATTTCCTTTTATTATCAAACATACAGGATTTTTTTTTTTTTTTTTTTTTATCTCACTGCACCTAAACAATGTACAGTCTCTTTTTCTCTTGAAAACTGGTTTTGTGATATGCAGCGGGTGTATCAGTCTGTATATGGACGCATAGTTCCCATTATATCCACATGTTGGTACACCTGATCTTAATAAGAAATAATAATAGTAGAATTCGTTAGATCTACTGGGAGCGGATAACATATTGGGACAAAGAAAGCACGAAACAGAGTGCAATTAATGGAACTGTTAAACCAGTATCAGGTATAATTAGCGCCATTGTTGTAATAAATAAGATAATATATTTTTATTACTTTATTCATTGATTTTGTTTGCTTGTTATATATATATACTTATATATATATATATATATATATATATATATACATATATATATATATATATATATATATATATATATGGTAATTACAGATACAATACTTTGCGACTATAACACACATCGTACATTGCGCAGAAAACAAATTCAAAACACGCCGTTTATTTAATCAAGAATGATAATTGGTCATACATTCAGGCTGACTAAAATCTTCAAGGGGCTTGATGATGATGATGATGATGATGATGAAGTCCTGCCACATCTACAAGGATCAATAAACTGGAAGTTATTATATTATATACTTATGACCTTGAACTCACCTATTGACTTAGGTCAGAGTAAATTTGATGATACTTCGAAACAATGGACAAATATTATTGAAATAAAAGATGTCGTTCGAGTAAACGCAGTTTATTCTATTTAATTTCCTGGAAATAATTTAAAAGAAGTGCCTTAGAACAAAAACGGAATAGACTTTACTTTGTACGCGATAAAAAGACAAGAAAAGACATTACAACTGGGATGCAAGCACGTAAATTTGTACGAGTTCGCCAAAACATCAAATGCACATTGGAGGTTTTTTTGTAATTATTTACTCGTCTATACACCTGTATTCTATATGTCCATATTGTATTATACACGTGAAATTACAGGTGAGGTCATGTTCTTAGAAAGGTTAAAGTTGTAATCAGGGCCGACAAGGGGGGGGGGGGGCCAACCGGGGATATATCCCCGGTGCGAGGACCCGTAAAGGGGCCCTCGCCGAACAACACTTTTTAATTTTATAAAAGAAAAATTTTGTTTGAACAAGAACTAGGAGAGTCCAGGGTGTTTCTTACCCAAGGGCCTGTGATCGCTTTCCACGGCCCTGGTTGTAATACGCAAGACATCCGGAAACACTACTGTGTCGTTTCTTGCTTTTGCCTGTTCCCGACTTGTCAGAATTCTTTTTAATCGACGAGAACTGGATGATATTTACTACACGGCAAAATTAATATCTGTATTCAAAAGAATTGCAAATTAGTGTAGTAAATGACTGAAATATACATTGGATGCTTCGAATATTCGTAAAAGTGCTATTAGACGTAATGAAGTCATTAATTTTTTTACATGTGTAATTTATACAAAAATGTGAAAATGATATATGATTTCATATAACACATTAATGATGTTTTAAAAAAAAAACCCCAAAACTAACTTAACGTATTACCTTGATCTAAGACACCTGCTTCTACTGTAAAGTTAGTGGCCCTGCCACCGGCATGATAGTAATTCTCCCAGAAGGTTGCTTGTTGCTCAATCCGCCAATCCATTCCGCCTGTTCCGCTGACATAAATCGTGTATAGAGCTGCAGCGAGGCCAGAATACAGCGGCTTGCGAAGGTCGTACCATGTCACCCTTGACCAGTCGATGCCGAAGACATTCCGAATGATATTATACTTTGCTTGGAGGGCAGGATTGTTCTGTGTTTGGGTGAATTTAGTCTCATCCACCTGAGGAAAATTAAGTTTGTGATAACTCACAAATACGCAGCTCACTGACCATAGCTTTGGGTACTTAAGCACACTGATTGTTTCTGCATATCCGAGGCTAATATATTCTTTTTATACATTCTTCAGAAAACTTTGGTACAACTAACAATAACTGTACTACTGTGTTTCATGTAATGAAGATGGGTAGTTTTCATGCATACTGTATTCATGAAAAGATGTGTTGTGCAAACGAGATAGCTCTGGGACGGGCCCAGAATTAAGTTTTGCCGGGGGACGTGGCATAATTTATTGCTACGCTTCTGGTTGTGGTATGCGATAATTAACCAATATTGCACGGCGATGAGGGCCTAATGGCTGTTTACTGACCGACTTGAAACAATAAAAAAAGGTATATGCTGAGGTACATTAAATGGTACGAAGTCCTTCCTTAAAATAAATTATTTGTTATATTGATCCTTTTGGGAGGAGAATCAATTTAACAATATACAACTCTCCGCGTGTAGTGTGTGACTTGCATACAGAAACGGTCCATATTTTTACGGACGGGTCACATTACATGGGGTAAAGAAGTAATTTAAAAGTTTTTGAGGTGGACTTATGAATGATGGTAAAAGTTAAGTCAAACCGACCAAAGGATCAGAGAGAGAGAGAGAGAGAGAGAGAGAGAGAGAGAGAGAGAGAGAGAGAGAGTTTATGGTCGGTGGTACTGTTACTAAAGCAGAATAATGACTTTGATTAACTGTAAATATATTAATATATTTTAATTACCTCTTGCTGGTTCGTCATATCGCTTAGTTTCTATTCCACATTAAGTTCCATGCTCCAGTAGGTGAATGGGTAAGCGTTCATGTGAATGGCGTAGCTAGCCAAGTGCTTATAATGCTCTACTTTCATCATTAAAATCATCTTTCATGTTTAAATCATAAGTGTGTAGTATATTGGTTTAATCAATGTGAAAAAAAAAATAGAGACTAAAAACAAGAAAGCAATCAACTTAACAATATGCGAAGGTGATTATAAATAGCCACAAAAGGCATAGAACTACCTTTTGTAGCGAACATACTCGAAAATGTGAGTTCATTCATTCACTCGGTCAATACACAGCTGTCTGTAGTAAATCTTAACTCCATTCAAAGGGCAAATATATGCATTTGTATGTGATATAAATACAATATATGTACAGTATGTACGCTGCATCAATGATATACCACTATACCACTCGTTGTATAAATTTTTCATCAAAAGGAAACTCGGCAAGCCTTGTTTCCTTTTAATGAAAAATTTATACATCTCGTGCCATATCATTGATACAGCGTACATACTATATATATATATATATATATATATATATATATATATATATATATATATATATATATATATATATATATATATATATATATATATATATATATATATATATATATATAAATTTATCCGATTTATAGGCAAAAGGGTTTTTAATATTATTATCAGTTTAAATTACCTCACCTGGCGGTCAAAGTGTCTTTTTATATTAACTTCAGTTCCAGTGAGTTTTTGGACCTTGCTGAATATTTTATAGTACTTTGAAAATATTCTCCTTTCAATGTGTCACCATAATTACTTTATATCGCAGCGATAACCTTTACAATATAACACTGAATAGAGTCAGTGGAGCTACGTGTTTGCAGGGAAAGTTAAAAAAGAAAACCACCAAAAACGAATATATTAGTCCGCAATTGTATTGTGCGAAAACTTCCTGAACGGAAGCGAACTGGAAGCAAGACTGTGTACAGAAAAATAAACATATGCTTTATTTTTGCCACTTTAGCAATGCTGACAGAAATCGTTATTGAAAAGAATATTTACATTTATATTTATTATTATTATTATTATTATTATTAAAAGTAAAAATAATCCTAAATTTTGGGTAAAATTGGCAATTCTCAGAACTTTGTAAAATCTTCTTGCGTGTGTCTGAGAGAGAGAGAGAGAGAGAGAGAGAGAGAGAGAGAGAGCTAACCTGCCATATCCCGCCGTGATATCCACTTCTGTATGTTTTGGGGTCCGACCCGTCGCGCGATTCAACGTAAGCCAGACGCCGTAGATAACGTTTATCCTCGGCAAAGATGCAATTCTCTCTGATGAGGTTAATGACTGCTTCTACTACTTCATTACCGTAGGCCTGTGGCGTCAGTGTGAGGTCTGCTCCAAATATTGTGTCACTCAGACACCCCAAAATGACAACCAAACATATCACCCTCATTCCAGCTGTATGTGTCTATAATACAGTTCAGCCTGTTTAAATGTACAAGTGGAGCAATATACTCATCGGGTAACCAATCGAGTTTACCCTAGACAAGCATCGCGATAACATTCCAGATAGGAATATGTCAAGGCGTGCATCTTTCTCCTTGAGATTCCATTTCTTTATGATTAATATGTCTTGTTTCAGATAATTCATGCAACGATAGTAGTCTTGAAGAAGTTTGTAAATAAAGTCTCTTTGGCGACTGATAAATGCAACTACTTTATCTTGCAGATATCGGGCACCGAATTGTTCTTCCTGCTTCGCACTCAGTAAAGCAGTTTGGTGAAAACTTACTCTGATCGTTGAAATCAAAACCATCACATGCAATTATGCTTCATACCAACGCAGTTAGTCATATCATTGATGAAGTATTGTATTCTACTGTACTGTATTGTATTGTATTGTATTGTATTGTATTGTATTGTATTGTATTGTATTGTATTGCATTCCATTGTATTGTATTGTATTGTATTGTATTGTATTGTATTGCATTCCATTGCATTGTATTCAGCTTCGATGTATTTTATACTTTACTAAACTGTGTTTTGTTTCAACATATTTTATTACCAAGAAATTGACAAGTAGTTATATGTGCGTACTGGGGATCATTATGGGGTCTAACATGAGCCCCATAGACTTACATGTGAACGGTATGGGGTCATATCACATGGCGATAGGTTTAATATGGGAGCGACGCTTGGGGGTCAAGCGGTAACTGTGTTACAAGCGGCTGACCTCATCAGGGGGATGACATAGTAACATTGTTAGAGTTTACCTCAATAGGCGCACTATAGATATGTAATGGAAATTCTTCGTTTAATTTGTCATACGTTTAACATGGGACCGCGACTAGGGCTTAAAAGTTTTTATAGGATCAAAAGTGTTTATTTTGTCAAACGAGATTCTAGATGCCCAGTTCTCAAAAATTCTCCTGGACCTTCACCCAGTTCGCATTCGCCGCTGAATGTCCCTTTCTTTTATTTGGCTGTCCGCTTCCTCTTTTTTATTTTCCTCCTTCCGGGTAGCCTTAATCGTCTCAGTTTCCTCTGCTATCACTTCCTTAATCGGGCTCTTGGTAGTCTTAAGTGCACCCACTTCCATTCTAACATGGTTTAGGGTATACCACTGAGCCTCTTCTTGTTCCAGTAGTTGCTCTAAGCACACAATCAATTCAACAGCTTCATCCACTTTTGCGGCTTTGTGTTTTTGTTTTTGTTTTGCATGGTTTCTTCTGGTCTTCTCTGTGACGGAAGGTACGATATACATGAAGAAAGGACCTGATGGAAAACACCACTTACACAAAATACAATTCACACTACATAGAAGACCAACTATCGAACAGGAACATTGGTAGGACTTGAAAGAAACTATGGCTCTATTTTATTCCATTCAAACACACTTTATTCCATATAAACAAATCCTGATAAGGGTATTTCGTTTTTGTTATTGAAGACAAAGACAAACACATCCATACACCAAATTCATAAAACACACACTATCACACACAAGGGTAGTACGTATTTATAGACACATTGCTATAAGGGAAAATGGTTTTGTGGGATTTTGTGCATAGACAAACATATAAAAACACATACAATGCACAAACTTTTTGCAAAATGATTAGTATCTCTTTTGTAGAGATGTGATGGTTCTGAAAACGGCAATTTTTCTCTAATGGACCTAGTTAGTGCTCTCACTTCCCAGGTCGAACGCCACAAACACACCGTCTGCTCCATCTATCTCCACCCTTTGGATTGATGGCGGTGGGAAACGCTGAGGGAGCCTGTGTTGCTTAGAGCCCCAATCCTCCGTTTGAGGGACTCTGAAGTTTGTTTCTCTCAGCGCTCTACAATGTGCTTGTGGAGTCTGGTGCTGCTGTGGTCATGGTCTCTGAGGTTGTTGTTGTTACTATTGCTGCTGGTGAAGTTCCATATCTCAGTTTTCAGTCTGGGAGATCCTAATTCTCTGTTGAGTCTGTGTCCTCACCAGAGGTTGGCAATTTTCTTTTCTCCCATTTCATTTTATTCTCTTCCACTGCATCTCCAATTGTGCAGAGGACTATCCTACTCGTAATTTTCAAATTCATTACTGCCCTTTGGTACCATGGTGGGTTTGGATCTACAACTGAAACAAAGAGGTACTTCACGTACTCTAGGTGCACTAGGGTTTCACTGATTCTTCCTGTCGTAATCTCAATGTTTTCCTCTTGTTGTCTCCTCGACTACGTTTACTTCGTGTTCGCCCATTCGAGCTTGAACAAAGGATTAATGCCAACAGAGTTAGCTGCTTAATTTCTCGTCGGGTCGTAAGTAAGCAAGTGCTGCCACCTGACACCTTAATTCATGCGGAGCGTGCTACTTAATTAGTCTTCATGTGGGAATAAAACCACACACCCTACGACACCCCGGTACCGTGCTTTTTAGCACGCAGTTCTGGTGTAGGCAGACTGGTAAACGAGCCTCTGTATATATCTGAAGCATAGAGGTGAAGGAAAACATTCTACAAACTACAATTCAAACCACACCAAAGACCAAAGGATATAAAAAAATATTGCACGGACCTAAAATAAACCATCTCTAGACTTTCTTCATACAAACGCACATTTGATAAAGGAAAGTTTCCTCTGTGAAGAAAGACATACATACACTAAACCTACAAAACACACACTATCACACAAAAGGTTAGGAAGTGTTTATAGACATATTACATAGACCCCCCCCCCCCCCACTGGATAACGGAAAGATTATTTTTGTTGGGAAAGGCATACACATATACAAACACAAATGTTTTGTCAAAATGATTAGTATCTCTCTTTTGTAGAAATACGGGTAAAAGGGCTGTTTTGCTTTGGTGATTCGTCCAGGACGTCATTAACTTTTAACACACGTCTCACTGCAGGCTTCACCACATTTATCTAACTTATATTCCACGTCTTCTCCCTGCTGTTGCTCTAGCCTTTGTTACTCCTGTTGCTTCTGCCTTAATTTTTGTTGCCTCTGTCTCTCCTTCCACTTTTCTTTATTTTTCGTTATATCTTCACGTAAGATCTCTTCAACCAGCTCTCGCTCAAGTTTTAAGAACATCGTGTTCTTTCTCTCTGCTGGCTTTCGGATCAGGTTCTGACTGATACAGTGCAAATGACATACGCCTCATTGAACTTTGAGATCTTGGAAGTCATGTTGCTTGTTGACGAATCAACAATGGGTGGCCAGGCTGACTCACTGGCGTGATCATTAATTTACGTCGCTTGTGGTCATATGGTCTTGTTCGACGGGTTAATGAGAGGACTGATGACTTTTTAATATATCGTCGGATGGGAATTAGAGCCACCACCCGCCTCCTTTATGAAAGCACTGCACACTTCTTTATTGAAATGTCTGTCCGTGGCAAGGAGGGAAAGGCGGCAGGAGATCAGCCTTAACGTCACCTGATCACCCCTTAATTCTGGGTTTTGCTCTTTTGGATTCCATGTTCGAATCACAATGGTGTCGTCTTGACGCAAATTTCGAACACGGATATCTCTGTGCTATATGGTTAATCGTTAGTATATAGTAAGAGAGTCATTTTTAAATGGGTTTGTTAATAGACGTAGGTTAAGTTGTTATGCAAACGTTGACCTTGGTTTCAAATTTTTGGTTTAACTGAGTCTAAATTTTGTTACCCTGTGTGCCAAGGCCCAGTGGTCTTGGATTGTAACCACCTTACATGATCTAATATTTAAGTTAGTTTTTGTTAATAAAATCAGGTGGGCTCAGCGTTTCCTAAGCTATTTATTTTTGTTCCGACTTGTGCGGAGGGCCCTGATGGTCTTTGGTTTTGACCACCTTATACTTTATAAATTTGGGGTGCTAAAGTTTGCTAATTGTTATTTTTATTTTCATATTTTTTTTTCTAATCGTTGCCTTCTTTTGCTGCTGGTAGTGATGGTGAGGTTTTTGGGCTACCTTGTTATTTGTAATAGTTATGAGTCAGTTTGTATGATCCTAATATACTAGTTTATAATTGTTTTTGAATTATTGCCACCTTGTGTGGCCGTGTCTGATGGCCTGGGGTTAGAACTATTTCATATATACATAAAGTTTACTGTGGGTAGGAGTTTGTTATAATGTATATATCTATTACCTTACACCATTTATAAAAATTAAAATAGTATAATAAGAATACAGAGTAGATAAGCATAGATTATGTTAGAGAGAGAGAGAGAGAGAGAGAGAGAGAGAGTATTAATGGTTATAATTTGATTAGATATGTTTTCTAATGGTCTGAAACCTATTTAGGTTATCGTATTTGCAAATTATTTAAATCATGTTCAGATCTGGGCTTTTTGTTATATGTTGTTTAGGTCTTTTATATTACTTTTATAGATTTGTTTTAACCCAGTATACTGGTCGTGGGGGTATCTGCCTACGCTAATGGTATTTAGTTTTGTTGATATTACTTAGTGCTTTGTGTGAGTTTGAGGTATTCAGGGTTTATGTTTATTTGTTGTGTATTGTTTTAGGTCTATTAATTACTCGTGTATTTGTTGTGTATTGTTTTAGGTCTATTAATTACTAGTGTTAATAAAAATTGTTAACCCAACATATATAAATATATTTCAAAAGCACCAGTGATTCTTGTACTGTTTTATTTTTTAGTCGAGTAGCTTTTGCTAGTCTGTGTCAAACTTATTTAGTTCTTCTGTTACATGTTAATTTCTTTTTCTATGTATTTTTGCATGGATTGGTTTTGGTTGGCCTTTTTCCATGAGTTGGCTGATTTCATGGATTTGTGCCTTGTTACTGCCAATCTTGGTGTCTTGCATAAATTTTGCAACTTGTTGACTGGTGTTGCACCAGATCACAATATAGTTTTGTTTGGAATGAATAATTCTGAGATCTCCCCGGTAAATGTAGTTTTGTTTGGATTGAAAAATTTTGAGATCTCCCCGGTAAGTTTCAGAGAGTTCGGACTTTATACTCCTATCACTAATGTTGCTGAAATGCGTTTCTTTGCTTGATATGAACACTATTAATTCTTTGCTTGATATGAACACTATCAATTCTTTGCTTGATATGAACACTATTAACTGTTTGCTTGATATGAACACTATTAATTCTTTCCTTGATACGAACGCTATTAATTCTTTGCTTGATATGAACACTATTAATTCTTTGCTTGATAGTACACTATTATTTCTTTGTGCTGGTAGTTGTGGGGGGGGGGAGTTTAGGGGTGTGTGCTGTTATTATTTCTAGTGTTTGTTTAAATATTTGATTCTTTAGCTGGTTTTTTCGGTTTGGTAGTTTCTGTTGGGAAGTTTTGTCATTTTTAATTATGATTGTCTGTGTGGGAGCTTTATCATGTTTTTCATTTTAAGTGTCTTCCTTTATGTTAGTTTCCTTTTTAGTCTGGGGATTTTTGCTTATGGTTGTGGCTTTGGTTGATTTCTTGGAGGCCTTTTCATTGCTTGTTTTCCCTTACCATTTTCAACTGCACCAGGTGGGAGTGTTTCTGTTGGGTACTCTTAACATTTTGATCATGTCATTGATTTCATTCATGTCATATTCATTGTCATCTATCAATATTGGTCCAGGAACCTTTACCGTTGATGTTCCTGGTGTTTGGCTTTTATGGATCTTTGGTGACTGTTTTCTTTTTGACTGAGTTTTGTTTTGTTTAATTGTCCATACAGTCTTGCTTTTGTTGCCCTTTGTTTTGTTTAGTTGCTGTTTTTCATTTTTATTGGTTGCTGTTGGGGTTATGTTTTTATTCCTAGTTTCTTTTCTGGCTTCTGCATATGTCTTATTTGGGGAGGGGGCCCTATTCTCTGTTCCCATTGGGTTTTGTAATGTAGAATCTGATATTAAGATTGGAGTTGTCCCATTTTGGTGAATTGCTTGGAGGCCTAATACTCCCCCTGTTTGTATTTCTTTTATAGCTTTGATCTCTATCTAGAGTGGCAGTTTTTGTTTGTCATAGGTATGGGTATGCTCAGGCACAATCGGACATGCTTCTGTATCCACTTTACTTTCCCCCCTTTTTTCATTCTCCTTAGTTTCAAGAGTTGATGTTATATTGTCCCCGGTTAGAAACTGTTTTGTGGGTGAATGACATTGGGATGGTATCCTCCAATTGTTGATTGGAATCGTTCCTAAATTTTTTAAAGTTTTTGTAAAATTGGCCTTCATATGTATATTTACCCTATCATCCTAGTGAAATTATAAATCAAAAACTGAAAATTATATTTGCCAATGAACCTACTGTGACAGGAACAAACAATAACATAACCAGCTCAAAGGGTAGGATGGCCCAAGGGATAGCACATGAACGTTCCACTCTATTCAGTGGGAAAATAAAGGGCCGGAAAAGGCCAAGGTCCAGCAGCCATAGTGGCAGAAGAAATCTCAATCCCGTGGTTGGACTGTTCAGTTTGTGTGTTTAACAAACAAGGGAAGCAGATCCATCCGAACTGCAATAGAGAAAGAAATACTACACAAAGCAGGTTTGAGAGTTAAAACAATCAGACTAGATGCTGATGATGAGGAAGAAGATGTAGTACAGAAATTGATGTCTGCTGAGCTATATGAAGGAAATGAAACTCTGGGATTTCCACAGTTAAATAATTGTGGTGGGATAGAATTACTGAGAACCTCACAAAGTTGTAGAACTTGAAAGCTTATTGATTGTTGGTCGGTCAGAGAGCTAAAAGCTACCTTAGGCCTGCAAGCAAATATATACATAAGGCCCATTCAAAAGAATATATCAACAAAGCCACTACAAACAGACAACACAAGGGAAATGCCAGTATTGTTAACATATTATCATGAAATATGTGAGTCTGGCACAAGAACAGAGTCTAACACAAATTCGCTTTCTGCTGGATCTACTATAAGGCAGAAAATGAAAACATGTTATCCCTCTTATTGTAATTTTTAGCCATAGTCATATGTAGTTATTTTGCAGATGACAAGGAACAAATTAATCACATGGTCTTTTTTAAGGGGTGAGAATTGTATACTGAAATAAGATTAAACTGTTATCGTCATTCCAAGCACCTTGTAAGACCTTGCACTTCAGTACCAATTTATCAGATTACACACACTTCTGTACCCTACAATTCAGTATCAATTTTATCAGATTACACACACTTCTGTACTGTATTTATCAGATGATAAACCCATGCCTTATAATTAAGCTCATTGTTAGGTAGATTTAATTTGTATTGTGTGTTAGCTTTTGTCCGATATTATATATATATATATATATATATATATATATATATATATATATATATGTATATATATATATATATATATATATATATATATATATATATAATACAAATAATACTATCATACAGGTTAGAGAATTTTTAATTCGTACTCTACGGAGATTCAAACCCAGGTCCGCAGGTAAACGGCACCAATAACCTTGCCTGCACGCACCAGCCCATATTCCTTCACGACTAAGCACGCAGCACCAAAAATGATGCGGCTGAATCGGTGTTATATGCACTCGTGCGTAGCAGACACACTCTCATGACGACCTGATAACTAATTCTCAGCTATCTACACAGTCATTCCTGATTCCTATGAAGGAAATCATAGATGACGCACGATTGCATATAACACCGATTCAGCCGCATCATTTTTTGGTGATGCGTGATTAGTCGTGAAGGAATATTTCTGTTTCTAGTAGAACAAATTTCATCATCTGATCGAGTGACAAATTGAATTCAGATTGCATGGCATAACAGCATCATCTGCTTGCTTCCAGTCCTTTACAAATCACTGTTGCAGATTGGTTTGTGTTTCCATATCTCTTACCCCCCCCCCCCTCTTCTAACCCCTTCGGGTCATCAAATTATTGGTTGCGGACTGCACTCTCATTCCCAATGTGCAGTCAGGTGTGGAACTATTTTGTCTTTCCTTCAAATAAAAATATTTTATCCTGCCTTAGTAAATGTCAGAGTTGTCTTCAACAAATATTTCTACTCTTTTCCATCCGGTATCATCTATCGAAATTCAACAGAACTAGGTAATATCATTCGTCCATAAGATCAACAACCTACATCATAGTCAATGCCTTATTAGAAGCCAAAACATTCTTATCTGACATGACATAATTAGCTCTCTGAAACTATCATCTCCCTGCTGGGCTATAAATTTACCATCTGACCCAATCAGTTGACACACGTTCTTAACGCTTTCCGATCGTTTCAGTTGGAAAGAATTCATAGCTTAATTATACACGAATTAATGCACTCCACTCCTTATCCTTGTTACTTTGCTGATTAGCGATTCCTTGACATACATCTCCAGACTTGGGAAAATCAATCCTCAGCAAACGATAGAAATAATTAAAGACAGATAATTTACATATTCACACAGTTTGTGTCAGAAGAGATGCATGAAATCGTACTAAATTATTTCCTTTACATACAAAACAACTAAATCCGAATTCATTCATGCAACATGAATCATTAAACATGCATGTATTATTTCTGAACTCATGGAAAATTGAAGTATGAATTTAAAACAAATAAATTCAACAATAATTACAGACTTACATCAAAGAATATGCATAGTATGCAACTGAGACTAACCTTGTGCTTTTTCCAAGCCCTCGTTCGCTTATCATCAGAGAATTCCCTCTGTCCCTCTAAGAATACAGATCTCTAAACTTTCCAGACCTCACTGCCCTATGGACAATTTAATAATGAGAAATACTTGCTATTCCCAGGAGTCAATCTTCCCCTTTCATAGAAAAATATGGACCGATTAGTTCCATGAGGGGAACTATTTTTAAAGTCCCTGAATTCCATCCGGGAAAACACTCCGTCGTTAACTTAGCCAGTCAGGATAACTACTTAACCTGCCAAAAATCTTTATCACTAATATGGAAGTCAGAATAATTCCCTAGTCTGCGTTTATTAACAACTATTCTGGAAAATATCATTTTACGACACTTGTTTCAAGTGGACCACAACTTCCTACTATTCACCCCTGGTTTATATCAATTATGTCACCTACCGCTGCATGACCTTACATAAACATTCCACCCTTGTCTGTTCCTAACTGTTAACGAGTCAATCCTAAATAAAATTAATTTCATGCCAAAAGAAGAACAGGTTCTGTCCCTATCAGTCAACAATTTATTGCAGGACTAGCCAATACATCATTCTTAATGTTTATGTGTCACACTGATCATGAAAGAAAGCACCTTGACCTTATACACTAGACACAGATTATTCTACAAACGTTTCCATCATTACACTGTATTTAATTGTAACCATTCCAGCTGTCCAACTGCCCACTCAACTATTTCAGGTTCAAGACCATCAAACTTGCCCTCTTCACAGCGTCACTGCCATTGTCGTCACATTCAGTATTTCTTAAGACATTGTCCTCACATCTGTTACGTTATTGTTAATACCACACACTTTAATGATTTTCATGTCAGATCCGGTTTGTCCTGAAACAATTCGACTGCATTCACAATCCACTCCACAACTGTTCGTCTGCACTCTTAATACGTCTAGTGGCTGCAACCTGGAGGTGCGTGCACCCGGAAATACTTTGGTACTGCATTGCCCTTTCTCAGAGACATTGTAGCATCTGTAATATATGTGACTGGAATGAATCCATCACCAAAAGAGATCGTTCCTTTCCTGTGTATAAATCTCTTTAATCCACTGCATTAAGACATCATCAGCCCAGTTCTTTTCCAGCACATGTACAATACACCCTTTCGGTGCCTTAGTTTCTTTTAGTTGCTTCATGCTGTGAAAAACTATCATTGGATGCAATACATCTCCTGCTGTGGACTGGTCATTCAAATTTTCATACTTTTAAAACAATTTGTTATTATCTCTCAATCTCTCTCACTCTCTCGCTTGTTATTTGGTTGGATCCAGTTTTCAGTCTGATAACATATTCAAACCTTTGAGGACAACCAAACACAATTTGTTTATTTATATTCATGTCAATGAACAATGTGTCATGTTACTTGAGATAATAGATACAGACTATGGATGCCTATGATACATATACAGGATTATGAGGAGTATGGATAGTGGATATATGTTTGTCTTTAGTAAATAAATTACATTGAATAAAAAAAAAAGAAGAACAAATGAGAACAGTACAAAGCTAGTTTCTTTCATTTCATTATTAAATAATCATTTTATTACTCTATTTTATTGCCACATGCATGGGGGTGTGTAGCAAATTCAACACAATTTATTTTATTTCTTAAGATTTTGGACATGATCTAAGCGAATAATTTAATCATAAGTAGAAGACAGGAAGAAGATTTATTTTGTTGTGTCCCACGATATATAGTAAATACAGTAGTCTTTTTAAAGCTCACCCTAGTGCTTTGAAAAAGTAAAGAGGCTGTTCCTCTGGACATATTACAGGAGAAGTACAATATTTTCTGCTTCTAAAGTTCCCCTCGTATAATTTGGCATGATCATTGCTCCCTTTGAATAAATTCAGTTTTGTTTTGTCATTACTACTCATTTTACTTCATTTAAATTTACATAATTTAATGCCCTATGGATACTGCAATAGGTCATCTCTTGATTTGCTCATGTCTCTTCATCAGTCCTGAAAAGCGTCTTAGCATGATTGTGTAAACACTGCCTTAGACAGTCCGAATAATGTTTTAATTGTTGCCACATTTTGAACTTTTTTACTTTTACCTTTCTATGTTTTATTAACACAAATTGAGTTTTTATGCACTTTTATGACACATTTGTTTTTAAACATAAAGCGTGTTAGGTTCATGCACTTATATATTGCCAGTAATCATAATGCACCGGTTTTCTTTATTTTTACTGGTTGGCAGGCAGCTTCCAACGTTCCCATATCTGTTTCATGCTACATTGATCCCTCTGACTTACACAAAACTGATTTTATTGGTTCAAGCTGAATTCATTGAGGGGACAAATAATAATCAGTTTGAGAAAACTGTGTAGGCAACTTTCTTAAGATACTTTAGAGAAGTTGCAAGCGAGCCCACCAGCACTCTTCCATTTCGCCAACGCAAATAACAAAATTCAGCCGATTTTTCCATGTTTCATTCTGGTGCGTGTGGTTTTTTTTTTTTTTAAAAAGTATTGATAGTTGCACCATTCCGTTAAGATAACAGTTTAGTTTTATACCCAGAAGGGGCCCTAATTATTTTAAAACATGATTTTGATCTTAAGCTTCTTGAACATTTGCTTACCTGTTTTACAAACAAGACATGTTTTTGAACATGTCAGAAAGACTAAAGTTAGTCATCAGCCTCTTTAACACTTTACGAATGGTACAGCACAAAAAGTATCCAGTTGTATCATTGCAGTAATTAAAAGCTAATCCATTCAATAAATCAATTAGACATTTCCAGACTAATTAATGTAAACCAAAATTATTTTGACTGTAACTCCTACATGTGTATTATTGCAGGTGGAAGCAGAGAAGCTGTGTGCCTGGAGAGTGTTTTGCAATTCATCACTGGTACTGATGAGGAGCCAGTTCTTGGACTTAAAATTCCTACAAACATCAGATTTACATCATCTGAATCCTTTTTGCCAACAGCAAACACATGCATAAATTGCTTAATACTGCCTCGTCCTTCTCAAACATCAATATGGCAGAGGCATAACTCATTAGTCCAGTTAAATGGTATGATGTAGGTCCATCTATTACCATTTTCATCTTTAATACAATGACCTTAGTCCTACATCTAAGACACAGACTAACGTTTGTGGATGGCTTTCACCAGGAGTAAGGAAAAAGTCTCATCATTTGGGGTTAATATATAACAGGCTAAGTCCACAATGGCTTAAAAAATACTAACACAAGCTGCAAAACTGCTTAAAATGTTGACCTTAGACCTTCCCCAAAATGTGTGGATGACTTGCACTTTTAGTAAGAAGACAGCTTATTCATTTTGGAATCAAAAGTTCAATGGTTAAGGTCACTGTGACTTGAGTAAGTAAGAAACCTTTATATCTATGGGTTTTAAGATCAAAGGTCAAAGCCATGAAAAATCTAATAAATAATGGATTCTACAGAGTGACTTTGGGGTTGCTCTACAGATATTATGAGAGAGTAGCGGGCCTTGTAAGGGGAAGTTGTTTGCTTTGCAACATACACATTGGTAATAAGGCTGGTATACGTCTATGTTACTTTCATGTACTGTTGTTGAAAACTTTCTTGGGATATTGTACTTTGTGGAAACTGTACATGATCTAAAGGCACAGCCAACAAAAATGACTGCTCACTTGTGCTAAAAAAAATCAGCCTGAATTAGTCTAAAGTACATAATCTTTAGCAGTTATTAAAATAGGGAAACAAATTTTGCCAGATGAGACAATACCGGCGTATGAGAGTGCAATGAATGAATTACCAAATATATAAAATGTAAAAAAGTTTTCAGCTCTTTTTTTTATAATTTACCTCTGAAGTCCAGGGAGTGAAAATGACCAAGGGGAGCTAGCAGTCTTTAAGTGCACATCTGAAGTAAGGCCACATCTGAAGTAAGGCCAAGCTGTATACTCTATAACCCATATTAGACCCATCAATCATACACCAAAATAAAGGGAAATAAAAGTTCTTTGAATAATACCTAAGGTCATTTCTAAATAACCAGTAAAACAAATGAGGAAAACCGGGAAGATTCTTCATCTTTAAAATTTTAACCCAATGCAAATACGAAACTTTTGAGCACCACCTTTAGCTTAATATTGTCGCAATGAAAATTCAAGATGATTGAAGGTGTTGTGTTAATTCAGTCCTTTCTGTAGTGATGAAATTCTAATTTTTAGTATTTAAAAAACCCATGTTAATAATGAAACTATAACCTAGTATCAAAGTGAGCTGCAGTATGATTTTATTGCAGTAAATTAAAGGAATTTCATGTCAGTGTCTATAATTGTGGTAGTATGTTCTATAGTTAAGAAATAAATAACCAAAAAATATGCAGGGCCCACCAGAAAGTCAAAAAAGTTCCGTAAGTATGAAGAAAAACTTCATTTCTTGATGGGTTGTAAAAAAAGAAAACAAAGTCATTTATTTTAAGTCTAATTGTTTTATTTGTTCAAAATGTTAGTGAATCTCCTTTGGTTATTTTATACACACTACTTTAGTTTACAAAACAGTTACAAAGTACGTATGAAATACCAGCAAGGTCCATATTTGAGCACAGCAATTATTGGTTATTACATGAAAAAGGCCTATATTTAAGGCCAGTAATTATTGTGTATGTAATGACATATCAATAAGGCCTATATGTGAGGACAGTAATTATTTTAATATATTTGACTGAGGTAGAAAATAACAGACCGGAGTTTAACATTGCTTATTTTAGTTCGGTACGAAAATAGTTCAATCATGGTTACAGTATATAACCTATATTACATTCCATATAAATCATGTTCCCATGAACCTTTCTTGTAATATACAAGAAATTAATTTACCTATCAGTGATGTTAAAGAAGGTTCATGCAATGATGGCAGACACCCAATTCCTCAGGAATTTAATCTGAAAATGAGAATCACTGTATTTTATTGTGGCAAGTCTATGTTAGGTAGACTGTGTTTCGTGTAATGGTGGCAGGCTCTTTTTAAAAAATCTTTTCATTATTTGTTTTGATAAACCATAAAGGATGGTTTACTTCAACTTGTATGTAAAACACGAGAATTCTACAAAAAATTAGTTTTGGTAGTATTAACAATCTCAAAGGTTACTCAGAATTTAATTACCTGAGTAATATGACGAATGTGCATATATGCTGAAAAAGTGGTGGTGATGTATATGCTACTTTTCATTTTTCATGTACTTGTTGTGTCAAGAAATGACCATCAGTTTAAACTTTTAAGATCAGATGTTTAAGTAGATGAGAAAAAATTATTTGCTCTACATTACTTTGTGACTTACATTTATTTTGAACCTCAAAAGCCATGAAGCTTTGTGAGTACTGCTAAAATGTATTTTAGAACTAAAATGTGCTTCAGATGTTTTAGAATTTGTTGGACTTGTGTGATTAAAGATATGAAAAGTCATCATCTTGTCATTTTTCTTTAAAACAAAGACTTGCAAGTTTTATGGTAAATATAAACTTGGGAAAGATGACTGTAATCAGAAGGTAGAGAATAGCATTCGTGTTTATGTTCAGTTAAGTAATGCAGGTAGAAATATATCCTAAATGAGTTTGAAAAATTGTGAAACTTCTTTAAAAGCCCTTGAAGAATGTCATCATGGTCAAACAAAATATCTATAATTAATGACATTAAATAATCTATATCTAGTCTCTAATGAGCATTGTCTTTGATTGTTACACATCATGACTATGAGTTCTTATAATATCCATTGAATTCAAGTAAATATTAATCCCAAAGTATTGTGAAACCAAACGGCATGTATGTCAGTTTCCATGTGCTGTCGAAATTGGTTGCTTAGATCATATTCGAGACAGTTGATAACTGGATGCGTATCCTCTCCAGTATCCTCTGGACTGGCGTCCGTAATTCCTTCAGCACCATAATCGATCAAATCTGAGATGGAAATCCCGACAGGAGCTTGCAGCTGACCAGCAATCCATAGAGTTCGAGGAGATGAATTTTGTGTCTGGCCCATGCTTCTTTCCAGAGATCTAATTTTTCATTTATTTTTGGAAGAAACGTTCAGTGAATAGCTTCAATATGCATGTCATTTAAAGGATCCAGAATATCTTCATCCTCCATAAGTTAAAGATATTATAGTAGAATACCAGAACCCCAAGGTATACATCCCTCCATAATCTTTTAATTCGCTGATTGTGTACACTTTTTTTCCTGTTATCATACTGCCACGACCAGTGCCTCTCTGTTGTCTCATGTAATTGGCAAAAGACACATTTTCCAAACCCATATCAGACCTAACTCGTTGGGGAATACCAAAATTTTCAACAGCAGTTAAGAAGCACTGAAAGATTGTTTCAGCTCTGTCGTTATCCTTGCATTGACGATACACAGTCAGATGACTAAAACCATCAATCCCTCCAGCAGTAACCATATGCCAGTGAATAAGCTTGTGGTTAGTGCCAATATGCCACAGGTGATTTGGTCCCTTTACGTTATACATACGTCTTTGAAGACATCCATTTTCCTTGTCATCTATACAATGTATGATATCTCCTAGCCTCCACCTTTGAACATAGACACCTCGCAGTTTCGGTATTTGTCTCAGAATGTTTTCCCCACAAAATGGAAATTCTTTTATGACTTTTCCAACATGAATACCTATTTCATCATCATTCATATTTGAAATGTCCACCTTAGTAATATCATACAGTCGCATCCTACGATAGACTGTACTCTCTGACACAGATAACAATTTGGCATTATAGGAGATCAGAAAGCCATCATCAATTAGATATTGTAAAAAAACATTTTGCAATGAAAAATTCTGGGGGGACAAGATTTGATCATTCTCATTTACAGTCGGTTTGCACCATATTTTATACATTCCATTCGCAGTTTTATCATTTCTTCTTTCCTCGAAAGTCCTCGTTGATGTAATTCTTGTGCTGATAAAAAGCAGATAATATGTAGAGATACTTTTTGTTTTTGTCAAAATTACCAGCAAATTCATCCAGGCCAACTTTTCAAAAAAAAAAACAAAACACTTAGCACATCTGTGTTGCATCGAGCTGTCATTTTTTAAAATTTGGAACACATCATGCAGTGTTTCAGCAGCATATTAAGTATGCAAAAAAATAAACAGTAGCAACAAATGAGCTCATCATCTGCAATAAACACCAAGTGAGAGCATATACATTAATAATGTAACCAAACAAAGAAAAAGGAAACTACAACAATAGGATGTCTACAACATTAAATCAATAAACAGTTATAAGTTACCAAAATGTAACAACATATCACGGGTACCACAAAAATTAAACAGCCGCTATGACCATGGGCATAGAACTGACAACAGGCCAAACTGTATTACAATGATATGTAATATATGTATTAGGATAGAATTTTTGAGTAAAGATAATAACATTGTAATTCTCTCAAAATTGTACTAAAACTAATTTTTCATTGGACTAATTTTTCATTAAATTATATTGGGAGTAATTTCCACTAAAATATATGGAGATTAACTTTATTTACTAGAACTATATTCTATTTTGATAAAGATTACAAGTACAAATCTTCTCTCCTGTATTATACATGTGTATGCTAACTCAGCAAATAACACTCAGTGGCAAAAAAAATTCTTAACGTTCTGTCTGACATAGTAAGCTAGGGTTCAACCAATATAATGCTGATTAGGCAGATAGAACACATTCGATCCCATCAAGATGGACTGGAAGCAGATGGAACACATTCGTTTCTGTCAGGATAGACTGGAGCTCTTTCTGGTTTGGGACAGGTGCACGCGGTACCGGCATGATACTGACATGTTGCATTTGGTACTCAATGGCCAAGGGTATCTTGAACCAGTATAAATAATGCGCCAGCCGCTTGTATCTTCAGTTCGTTAGTCCCAGAATTAGAGACTCCGTCTATCTTCTTACAGGTGAGAATCGTTTGTGTTCGTAAATTTCTTAATGAATAAATACCTTTAAAAGTTAAAGATTTCTGTGGTAACTTTAGTAGTTTGCAATATTCTTGTGAGTTCTCTTTTTATTTTAATATTATAATGTAATGGAATATTTAATTGTTTTTAAGAATTTATATTCATTTGTATTTGTATTACGGTGAAAAGATAAATTCGCTACCAACTTCATGCTAAGATTTAATTTGCGAATAAATATTATTTAAGTAATAAAGAATAAGGTTTAGTAATCTATTTCAAATCAGTATTTTAATTTACATTTAGTAAAAATTATTGTTGTATTAATCGCAACTATTGAATTTTATGCTCTTTGAATTCAATCGATATCTAATTATTTGTATTATATTCTAAAATGCAGAAATTACACAAACGTACGAAGTTGCTAAGATCGAAGGAAAATTATTCAATATGTATTGTATGTATTTTTCAATATAAAGGTTTTATAAGTTGTATCTCTAGAATGCAGCTTTATCTATCTATCTATATCAATAAAGTTCGTTAGTCCCAGAATTAGAGACTCCGTCTATCTTCTTACAGCATCCCGTACCTCTTGCATTGCCAGAGCTTCTCCAAGATGTAGCCGTATCTACACCGTTATGAGTGACACCTTCGTTAAGAGAGACTGAATTCCTCTCTTCTCTCTCTCTCTCTCTTTCTTTCTTGCCATGGAACAGAGCATTGCTAAGAGTTTACAAAACCATTTTCGTAAAATATGTACAGCATCGAACAAGAGAATGATGACTGCATCCAGCACATAACACCATTATACCATGGCTTTGCAACTAGAGGTCATCTGACCTCATAAAATACTTAAAAACATCATTCCTATTATCATTTGACCCTTAATCATCACTGGTAAACGTTTTACATTTAAGTTGTGTTGAAATCATATCATGACTCAGCAACACTATATCAAGTCCAGCTGACCTCGTGTAACACTTAAATGGTCATTCATATAATCGTTTGACCCCCAAATGATGACAGATGAACGCAACATTAGGCAAAGTTGAAATCATGTCATGAATGGTGAACTCTACATTGGGCTAAATTGATATCACATCATGGATTAGCAACGCCATATAAGGTTGATCTTACCTGATACAACACTTAGAGCATTTATAGTATCATTTGACCCCAGTCATGACTGGTTAACCCTACGTTAGGCTAAATTGGTATAACGTCATGGCTTAGCAAACACATATAAGGTTGAGTTGACCTGATATAACACTTCAAGGAGCATTTGTAGTATCATAATAGCCTGTAATGTGGGTTATAGTCGATAACGGGATCCATGTACTCGTAATGTATCAAATCGGTCAAAAATGGCATTTCCGTACTACTCTTTGTGTATCTTGGAAAACTTGTATTTGATTCAGAGAGAGAGAGAGAGAGAGAGAGAGAGAGAGAGAGAGAGAGAGAGAGAGAGAGAGAGAAATATTAGCTAATTTGGTAAAGTGACTACTGCCTATCACATAGGGTGGAAATGATTCATTTATAACATGGCGATTATAACATAGCCAGCAATTCCGCGAGAGAGAGAGAGAGAGAGAGAGAGAGAGAGAGAGAGAGAGAGAGAGAAGAAAATATTTGGAAAATGATGAATTGCATTTTAGCTGCAATGTTCGTATTCAGAGTAGTTGAACATCATTATAATAATTACAACATGTAGTAGTTGTAGTATCTGTACCCGTAGCGACACTACTTCTTGTAGTAGTAGTAGTTGTACCAGTAGTAATAACACTTGTAGTAGTAGTTGTACCAGTAGTCAGACTACTTGCCAGTATTGACACTACTTGTTGCGGTTGTGCCAGTAATGACACTGCTTGTAGTAATAGTTGTTTTACTAGTAGTAACACAACTTTTAGTAGTAGTAATAATAGTAGTAGTTGTACCAGTAGTGACACCACTTGTAGTAGTAACTGTTGTGCAAGTAGTGACATTACTTGTAGTTGTAGCAGTTGTACCAGTAGTGATACTACTTGTAGTAGTGATAGTTGTACCAGTAGTGACACTACTTGTGTAGTAGGAAATGTAAAATTATTTCTAGTAGTAGCTTGTATTTCTGTGGTGGTTGTTGATGTTTATGTAAAAAATGCTGGAATTAACAGCAATAGTGATTATAATAATAATAATAATAATAATAATAATAATAATAATAATAATAATGATAGCAGCTTAGTAGTAGAAGTAGTAGTAGTAGTTGTAGAATTTATAATTGTTTCAAAATTAACAGTGCTGCCCTTGCAGCAGTAGTAGTAGTTGTTGTAATTGTTATTTATGTTGTTTTGTTGTTACGAAATAGTGGAAATAGTGGTAGCAGTACATGCATTAGTGGTGGTGCCATTGGTAGTAGCAATACTTATAGTATCAGCAGCAGTGGTATTAGAATTATTAATTGCTAATTTGTCATTAACAGTGCAGAGGTAATAGTGTTAGCAGTAATAGTGGTGTGGCGGTTACAACATTTAAACCTAAGACAGGATTAAATAAAATTCTAAAATTAAAGCCACAACGGACAAACAATTTTACGTACAGGAAACATTTACTTGAATTTCAATTCTAGTGTTAAAAAGTATTAACACATCCAAATTATAGCTTGAGATTCGTGTGTACAGTAGGTCAAACTAAGGAAGACATCTTGATCTTCGCTTAATGACACTTTAGGGCTAATGACGCTTTATCACATTATTGTAACTGATAAAAAGTTCTCATCAAAATATCGTAGACCAAGTTATCAAAACTTGTACTCAATGACATTTTTCGGGCCAGATAAAATCGTGATAACGAGTTTGGACAAACGTTGTCATATGTAGCTAGCTTCAGATAAACACGTGTGACGTCGCCGTTGAACTTTATTGTCGTTTTTGTCTTTTTTTGTCTTTTCTTTCTTGGCTGTTTATAAACACTTTAGACAAAGTTTTGTCCAAAATCATCATGTTATAGAAGTGACAGTATTATACAAGTTATTTATTGAAATATGACACCGATAATGATTCCATAAAACAGTGCATAATATTTATTAATTAATATCGATGACTGATCGAAGGACTTTCAACAGAAAAGAGTTGTGCAAACGCTGTAGCAATTCTGCTCACTTTTAATGATGAAAGTTTCTCTTGCACAGAAAACGGGAGAACATAATCGAATGAGTTCCACTCCACGACTCTTAGGTGGTTCTGAAAATATAA